>CM039616.1:46172423-46196485 GCA_022457205.1 Saccharum spontaneum
AAGCATGAGTCGATTACTGCCAGAATATGTTAGTTAGTCTTTACTGGGCTAATCAATTTCCTCCTCTCTTGGCATAATCTTTTCTCAAATACACACTACTACACAAAGTTCATCACCGTTGGTTCCAGACCCCTTCACCGTCGGTTTTGGCCAGTTGGAAACTGGCGGTGATGACAAGTTACCACTACTGGTCATGTTACCAGCCGGTGATTAGGATTTTCAAAAATTCCAAAAACAGGTCTCAAATAGAAAAAATTTTGGTTTAATCCCAGGAAGTCATATGTCACATGATTTTTCGCGCGAAAATCCGTGCGCTACGCGGTGCTGGCTTCTAAACCTAAGACATGTGTCCTTATGTGTAACTCCTCTAACCACTCCACCCTAAGTCACTTGTGTTCATACAGCATGTATATTTCTTTAGTATTAACTTCTCAGGATTTTAAAATGAATGTTTAGAAACCTAAACGACTTTAGATAAAAAAAGGTCATCAACTACAAAGTTGTTGTTCTGAGCGAGATCTACAACTTTGATGTGTTGGTCGTTTCGATCGCCATCCGAGGTCATTTGATAAATTTTAATTTCAAATCGTCAAAACTTCAGCCATACTGTTTGGACCTCAAATGATTCCAAGTGAAAAAGTCATCAACCACAAAGTTGTAGTTCTCATCTCATCGAGATCTACAACTTTGGTTCTAGTCAATTTTTCATTCGAGATCGTTTGAAAATTTTGAATTTTGAAATTTTAGAACTTCATATTCAAATTTGAGACCATAAATGATTTATAATGAAAAAGTTCTCAACTACAAAAGCACACAACCAACTAAGCTCACTAGCAAAGCTCAAGGTTTACGCTACACAAGCTAAACCAAGAACTCAACTTACTTAGCTACACAAACTAAGCAAGACAAGGAAACAACTTCTAGCTACACAAGCAAGAAGGTAACTAGCAAACTACACAAGCCAACTAATTACAAGAACAACTACACAAGCACAAGTATATGAATGTAAATACAAGCTTGTGAATCGAAAGCAAACCACCAAGAAGATGTACACAGGGTTTTTCACCGAGGTTCACTTGGTTGCCACCAAGCTAGTCCCCGTTGTGGCGATACACCCACTTGATGGATCATGAGCTAATTGACTATCAAGAGTCAAACCCTCAACGGATGCCGCACATCCACTCCCAAGATGGGGATCCTCCAAGCCACGAGCTTTACTAGAGTTGCTCTTCGCGATCCCCGCGGCGTGAGCACAATCCCCCTCACAAATCCTTCTCCGGAGCCACGCATAATCTCCATGCGTGCTTCAACGGAGTCGCAAGCCACCAAGCCATCTAGGAGCTTCAACCAGCTTGCAACATGATCACCTAGTGCCACTCGATGCAATCCTCACGATGCAACACACTAGAATTGCTCACTCACTCGATCAGATGATCACTATCAAACTCAAGTGAGTTAGAGGCTCTCCAAGCACTCCACAAGCATGGACACTAAGTCTCAAGGGTTCTCCCTTACCTACCAAGGCCGGCCACCACTTCTATTTATAGCCCCACAACCAAATATAGCCGTTACCCCTTCACTAGGCAGATTTCGGGGGCGACAGACACGTCTGTCGCCAAGCCGACAGACGCGACCCTAACGTCTGTCGCTCTCAAACATCGCCACGTGTCCACTGCTCGTTCGAAATCCAATGGTCGACTCCCAGCATCAGACGCGTCCAATGCGAGACTACTCCAATGTATGTCGCACGACAAACGCGGTCCAAAACGCTCCTGCACCCCGCTCAGCCGCGACAGATGCGTCTGTCGGTCGATCGACACACGTAGTGCAGCGTCTGACGCTCACGCGCTCGCCAGGCCGCCGAACACTGAGCGATAGATGCTGATGCCAGCGTCTGTCGCGTGAGCGTCCGCTCATCCGTCGCCTCCTCCTCTGCTGACTACGCCTGGGGCAGACCGACAGACGCTAGGGTCGCGTCTGTCGCCTATATATATCATGCGAAACTCCACCTTTGCTTGCTCCACTTGTTCCACCCTTTCACATATGAGCTATCCCAAGTATGTGTATCACTAAAGCACATGTTTTAGCTCATGAAATACCTCCATGATTTCGCCTCCACTTCTCGACATCGGCGTAAAGGAAAATAGTCATTTCATTTCCTCAAACTCCTCTCTACCCCTCAAACACCATCGTCTTCGCAAATGTGCCAACACCAACAAGTGATCACCACCTTGTGCACGTGTGTTAGCATTTTCACAATCACTTTCTCCGAGGAGTTAGGCACTCAACTTGCTTCGCCACTCGATCCTAACACGTATGCAAAGTTAGATCGCTCAAGTGGCACTAGATGACTGATATGCAAATAAGTTTGCCCCTCTTGATAGTACGGCCATCTATCCTAAACCCGATCATCAACTTCTTTACACACCTATGACCGGTGAAATGGAAATGCCCTAGGTTATACCTTTGCCTTGCGCATTCCACTCCATCTCCTCCGACGTTGATGCAACACATGCACTAACCATATCACAAATGATATGATCCACTTCATATCATCATGTGACATTGGTCCATCGATCTTGACCTCACTTGCTCTTCACAGTTGCGTCGGTCCATCGGTGCCAAGTCTTGCTCAACCTTCACCGCCTCACGGTCCATCGCTCCAAAGCCTCCGACTTGCCCTTCACACTTGCAACCGGTCCGTCGAGCCAAGCCTCATCTTGATTTTTGCCACCTTGGCCACATGACTCCATGTCATGTCTCATATGCAATGAGCTCCTCCATGACACCATCACATGTGGACTAATCTCCTGTGTATCTCATATTAAACACAATTAGTCCACCTAAGGTTGTCACTCAATTACCAAAACCAAACAAGGACCTTTCATCAGCGTAGGCGGTCTGGCGAAGGGAGATGCCGGAGCTATCCTGGTGGACCTCGATCCCTAGGTAGAAGGAGAGAAGGCCCAAGTCGCTCATCTGGAAGGTAGCCTTCATTTCCTCTTTGAACGCCTCCACCTCGGCCTCCTTGGTGCCGGAGATCATCAAGTCATCGACGTAGACGCCTACCAACAGTGCATGCCACCCTTGCCCTATCGGTAGACCGCAACCTCGTGAGGACTCTGCTGGAACCCCATTTGCTTGAGGGTGGAGTCTAGCTTCGCGTTCCAAGCTTGGGGCACCTGCCGCAAGCCGTAGAGGGCCTTGCGTAGGCGGAGAACCTTGTTCTCCTTGCCGGGGTTGATGAATCCCGGCGGCTGGTGGACGTAGACCTTCTCCTTCAGGTCACCATTGAGAAAGGCGGACTTGACGTCCATGTGGTGCACACGCCATAAAGCTATCATGGCAGCGGAGGCCTGCGATTAGATGAAGTGTGAACTTGTGAATTGGTTAAAAAAGAAAGGGAGAGGAACAAGATTGGGTAGATGGACCACGATACTCAACGACGAGGACCCAATGTTAGATGTACACCGCGCCTTCACTCCATCTCCATTGGGCTTGCCTCTCCTGCTGCCGGTGCGGCAGAGCGGCTGCCCTAGGCCACCGTCGGCGCGTCGCCCTGTGCTGATGTTGCGACGCGGTCCGGTAGAGGGACGAATGCGGCTTGGCGGCAAGCTGTAGGGGCTCCTACAGCGTGCCGACGAACTGGAGGCGGCCGATGCGGCGTTGAAGCCGGCGATGACGACAACGACGGGGACCTGTTTCCTCATAGGGAAATGAAGGCAGATGATAGAAACAAAAAGAAAATAAAAAATAAATAGGGACAGGAGTGGATAAGAGCTGCCCATGTTGCACCCTCAGCCACCAAATATAATAGAGTAAAGTCCATCACTGGTCCCTAAACTTGTACCGCTGTGTCATCCCGGTCCCTAAACTCACAAATTGAACGTTTAGGTCCTCAAACTTGTTCATCTGTGCAATTGCGGTCCCTAAACTTGTTCGGTTATGTCATCCCGGTCCCTAAACTTGGAAATCACCCGTTTAGGTCCTCAAACTTTTTCAGTTATGTCATCCCGGTCCCTAAACTTGATTTTGAATCGCATCTGAGTCAAAACAAGGCAATCTAAAAATTCTATATTAAAAATTAATTCATAACTTTTTCATATGAGTTCGAATAAAGACAAACTTTATATCAAAATTGTAGCTCTTGACGCGATCTACAACTTCGTAGTTGAAAAGTTTTTGAAATAAAACTGTTTAGGGTTTCAAAATATTGTTGTAAGTTTATAAATTTTAAAATTTGAAATTTAAAATTATCAAATAATCATAGATACTGATATAGTTTATATGAAAGTTATAGTTCTGATCTATAACTTTGTAGTTGAAAGGTTTTTTTATTTAAAGTCATTTAGTGTCTCAAAATTTAATTTTAAATTTTAAAATCTATAAACTTACAACTATATTTTGGTCCTAAACAGTTTTAATTTAAAAGCTTTTAAATTTCAAAGTTGTAGATTGTATTGACGGCTCCAATTCTGATATAAAGTTTGTCTTCATTTGAGCTCATATGAAAAAGTTATGAATTAATTTTTGATATAGAGTTTTTAGATCGTCCTGTTTTGACCCAGATGAGACTCAAAACCAAGTTTAGTGACCGGGGTGACACAACTGAACAAGTTTGAGGACCTAAACGGGTGATTTCCAAGTTCAAGGACTAGAATAACACAGACAAACAAGTTTAGGGACCGGTAATAGATTTTACTCAATATAATAATGCAAGTGGGTATAAGAACTTACAGTATGTTGCAGCGATGCCACTAAACGGCGAACGTTCATTCAAAATGAATCCAGTGATCAATTCTCCGACTATGCTAGTTTTCTTAATATCATTTTAGGATAGTACACTATTCTCTTTCTCTTTCAGATTTCAGGGGGACGTTGCGCCCGTTTTTTTCTCTTTTCGCGTGCAGCCGCACGAGCGACGGTTGTTTCACTTTCGTATTTTCTTTTTTTTAGAACCACACGCATAACTTAGAAAACTGAGTTATGCAGCATAACTTCCAAGATTAACTTAACAGTTCTAAGTTATACATTTCTTTTTGTGCAAAATTTACATTTTTAAAACAGCCACGAGAATAACATTCTTTTTAGGTTTCATCAGCATTTTTTCTTTTTAGAAACTAAATCATTCGAGGATATGGGAATAGGGTTAAAAAAGGGTTGGGGAGCAAAATAAAAATAACTTTTATGACCTATAATACACAACAAATTCCATAATATGATGCAAACACCAGATAAATAATAACATCAATAACTTCTGCAACTATGATAGTCTCAACATTTCTGTAGCTATGACATCGAGCATATCTGTGTCTTCAAGTGGAACATCTGCAAAACATTTAATATTTAAAATAACAAATAAAAAACAAAGTTCACAACAAGAAAAAACATAAGTTAGCAAGAAAAGTAGCAGGGAAAGTAAGATGACTATATAACATAAACACGAAAACACAAGTATAAGATACATAACTCTCTACAGTAAGTTAATCACATAAGTTAGGTACCATACATATGAAAACACAAATTAGGTACATAACTCTCTACACTAAAGTTAATCAAAAAAGTTATGTAGCATACACATGAAAACATAAGTTAGAAACTTAACTCTATAGCATAAGTTAATCAACTAAGGTAAATAACGTACTCATGACAACAACAAAAAAACTTATGTACAAAACTTATTAAACACAATGGAATGAATTAACTTATAAATTATGCAAAAACTTGGAAACACAAAAGGAACGAATTAACTTGTAACTTATACCAAAACTTAGAAACACAAAAATTATGAAACACGACTTATGTACAAAATGTTATATTGTCAAAGTCGTGAATATATGTTATGTGTAAAGTTATGAAACACAACTTATGTTCATAAATTATTCTACAATTTATGTACGTAAGTTTATTCTATACAACTTACCTATGCTGCCTAACAAAAGTTCCGATAAAAACTCGTGCTAATAAGTTCTACTCTGCAAAATGTTATATTGTAAAAGTTATGGTAAAAAGCGATTCATAAAAGTTATGTGCGTAAATAAGTAAACTTGCATGTATAACTTAGATATATAACTTGACGAATGACTTAGATGTAAAGTTGGACGTATAAGTTATATTCATAAACTTAGACGTACAAATTAATATCATAATATATTAACAAAAATATGAAACTATGTATGAAATAACTTGTATAGAAAATAAAAAGGTAAAAGAAAAAAGTAGAAAAAAAAAGAAACATGAATACACATGCAGTTAGTAGTAGGCTAAAGAGAAATGAAACATGTATGTATGGTGCCATGCAATGCAGCCACAGTAGCACGCCGTATGATGGAGACGTGTGGACTGGTTTCGGTCGGATCGTTTGCTGGAATTCACCCTGCACGTGGTTTGGTTTTTGCGGCTTTGAACAGGTTTGCAACCCAACCCGTTCTATTAGCGCACGGACTGGGTTGGTCTGGTTCATGCGGTTACAGAACGGGTTCGACGTCATTCCTGGGTTGGTTTGGCCTGGGCTGGTCCACGGGTGCCGCGCTCGAGTTCGCGCCCGCCGCCGCCGCAGCAACACGATTCGCTGCTGCTGATGGGGATCTGCACAGAATTGAAGTCCTGCTGGGCGCCGCGGCCTCGGCGCTGGGCCGCCGCTACACGTCGCTGCTGCACTCGCTCGCCAGGGCGAGCGTCCTGCCCGCGGTCGCCGGTGCCGCGCACGCTAGCGCTTCACTCGCGCCCGCCGCCGCCGCTGCCGCTGTCACCGGTGCCGTGCTCGAGCTCGCGCGCCCACAGTTGCCTCACTCGAGCTCGCGCCCGTCGCCGCCGCCGCCGGTGCCGCGCTCGAGCTCGCTCGCCCACCGTTGCCTCACTCGAGCTCGTGCCCGCCGCCGCTGCGGTCGCCGATGCCGCACCCACTGGCGCCGCGCTGGAGCTCGCGCACGCCGTCGCGGTCGCCGGGCCCGCCGGAGCCGCGCCCGCCGGCGCCATGCTCAAGCTCGCGTCCGCCACCGCCGCCACGCCCCGCATCGCTTTTCTTTTCTGGTTTCGATAGGTTTGGACGGTTTCTAACCGTGACCGGGTAGGAGGCTCTTGACGTCTTTGTTGCTTAGATGGGTTCGGCCCAGACCGTCTTGTAACCATGACGTTGGTTTTGGCTGGCCTGGTTATGGGCCGGTGGCCGGTTTTACGAAACCGCTGAACAAGGGTTAGCTGGAATAGCAACCAGTGAACGACCGCCGGAATGGAATTGTGATGTTGCAGTGTATTCAGAGTTTGTATTGGAGCTGATGGAAAAGTGGCACGTATCACGAGATGTTGCATCTGACGGCTGCATGTGTAGAGGCATATGCTCTGCAGAGCAAAGTTAACTTTCTCCGGTGATGGCGGGCGTGCCGATGGTGGCGTGGCCGCTCTACGCAGAGCAGCGGCTCAACAGGGTGTTCCTGAAGAATGAGATGCAGCTGGCCGCGGCCGTGGAAGGGCACGGCAGCGACAAGGGACTCGTGGCGGCCGAGGAGGTTGCTGCCAAGGAAGATGCCGTACAGCGCCTCCTGCGCATGTCGCTCGAGCTCGCCGTCGCCCACCTCGCCATGGCGCCGTACAACGCCTCCTGCCTTAAGCGCTGATGCCTGCTCGTGTACAGAATCGACGTCGAAGCGGGCAACGTCGATGAGGTGCGGCACGACAAGGCTGTTGTCGGGCGGGTGGTCGATCACGCGGCACGGCACGTCGACGTACGGCGACGAACGCATGCAAGAAGCTAGCTAGCTGGCCAGACTCCAGACTCCAGAGGCCAGGCCATGCATCCGATCTCGCCGGCCATGCAACGCACGCGTGCCCAACTGACTGCGCGCGGTGCGCCCTGCGGCCGCGTTCGCGTTCGCGGCAAGCAGCCCATGCAACCTCCTAGCTGCGGCCCTGCACGTCCTCCGCGCCCGAGCGCCGCCGCGGCCTCCATGCCCGCAGCTCCCCGCCGCCTTGGTCCGGCGCCCGGCCTCCCTCGCGCGGCCCCCGCGCCCATGGGTGACAGGCAGCCCCGCGCGGCCCCTGCGTCGACGACCGGAGGCCCGGCGGCAGGCGACCTACCCAGCGGCCACTCCTGCACGGCGTCGGCGCTGGACTCCCACCCGGAGGTGCCCTGGTCACCGGACTGACAGCGGAGACGTCCAGGCGGTGATGCAGTACACCCGAAGCTCTTCTTCTTCTCTCAGAGGCGCGGCGGGAGGAGGACGTGCGACACGAAAGAGGAGGAGGAATGGCAGAAAAATAAATGTGAGGAGTTAATTAAAAATATATATATGCCTGGCTAGCATGCCACATCAGCAAAAAAAAATCCACGTGGCCGGCATGGACTACGGTGCACTGCTTAATAAGTTTAGGGACCTAGAAATGTATTTTTAAAGTTCATGAACCTATGTGGTACATCCTTACAAGTTCAAGGACCGCTGGTACATTTAACTCTTTTCAAACATTTCTTCTATTGCTTGATGTTGTGTACATATGGTAACCAAGTAGGTCAAGCCTAGTCAAAGTTGTTTCAAAACAAACCCACTTGTTTTAAAGAATAAAACATGCATAATTTAAACTAGGATAATAATTAAACTATGCATACCACAATTATTGTATTCAAGCATTCATGAGTTTGAGTTGCCTTCAGTTTTCTATGCTTGTTTGCTAATTTGGAAGGATTTGAATCAAATTCGAATTCCATTTTAAACCCTAAGCCAAATCCTAAGCAAAAAAAATAGAAAATCTATACATCTAAAAAATTCCTATAGCTATCGTCTGCGCCCCCGCCTCCGCCCCACCCCACGGCAAAAAAACACCATAAAAAATCAAAACAAATATGGCAAAAAAACCTTTTCGAAAAAACATACGACAACTCTTCCACATCCCTTTTTTTGGAAAAAAAAATACGACAAAAAAACGTTTTTGAAAAAATATATATACGAAAAGAAAACATCCCGTTTCTGACAAAAAATATACCTATCTATTATATTCTATTCTGAAAAAATCAAATCTATCTATTATATTATATTCTATCTGTACACCTAAAAAATTCCCGTTTCAGAAACAAACTCTTCCACATCCCCGTTTTCGAAAAAATCAAATACTGCAAAAAAAACATTTCTGAAAAAACATATATGACAAAAAAACATTCTATTTCCCAAAAAATCAAAACCTAAAAATTTCCTATAGCTATCGTTTGCGCCCCGCCTTCGCCCCACCCCACGGCAAAAAAAACACCGTAAAAAATCAAATCAAATACGGCAAGAAAACCTTTCCGAAAAAACATACGCAACTCTTCCACATCCCAGTTTCCAAAAAAAATACGACAAAAAAATGTTTGCAAAAAAAATATATACGAAAAAAATTCTGTTTCTGACAAAAATCAAATCTATCTATTATATTCTATTCTGAAAAAATCAAATCTATCTATTATATTATATTCTATCTATACACCTAAAAAATTCCTGTTTCAGAAACAAACTCTTCCACATCCCCGTTTTCGAAAAAAACAAATACTGCAAAAAAACATTTTTGAAAAAATATATACGACAAAAAAACATCCCGTTTCCGAAAAATCAAAACTGCCTATTATATTCTATTCCAAAAAAATCGAATCTATCTGTTCTATTCTATTCTATTCTATACAAACCTAAAAAATTCGTACGACTATCGTCTGCGCTGCTTGCTCCGTCGCCTCACTCCTGCACGTTGTCCCGCTCCTGAGATCGTGTCCGCCCGCGTTGGAATTCCGAATACGTACGTAACCCGAGCCGGTGGAAATACAGACGCACTTTGCATATTGGAAAGGCAATTCTCTACGTCTTCGCGTCCAGTTGCAACATGTATACGTACGAGCACTTGCATACCTCTTCGCCGGTTGCAATAGCACTTGTATATGGAAAGGCAATTCTTTATCCGTCGCCCTGCTTTAGCGCGTGGCCACGCTCCTGTGGAGTTCGCGTCATTCCTCCCATGCGGATCCAAAGGACCATGGGAATGCTGGAAGAAGAAGAGGCCACGGCGACAGCGAAACGAAAGCGGAGTCCGCCTCGGGACGAGATCCTTCTGCCACCGCTCATGTCTCCAACTTGGCTCTCTACACCTAAAAACTGGAACCATGACACGGCTGACACCGCCGGCGTGTGCTCCGTAAAGACGAACCAGCCCTCCGGGCACTTGCGCGGGCGCTCGAGCAGGAGGAGCGAGCGCTCGGTGACGCGGTGGACAGCGTTGGGAAGGAGCTCCACGAGCACGCAGACAGCACCCTCCTCCATGGCCTTGGCGCACCGAGCACAGCTGGAGTGCGCCGTGACGTTGAAAAGCACATCGAGCATCATTGGACTTGGACAGGAATTCGGCCTTGGCACACCGAGCACCGCGGGACCACGTCACCACGCCAAGACGTCCAGCAGCACATCGAGCATCATCGCGCAGCAACTCGAGGAGGAGTCGATCATATTCTCTTTTCTATTCTTTTTCCAATGCCATGATTAACTGATTTGTAGTTACTTGTACATACATCCACAAATTCCTCCACAGACTGCATAGATGCATTGTTGATGAATTGCGCAAACTCAAATGATGATAGTTAGCTCTACTAACTTACATAATATCCCATATATTAGGTGTAGAGAGTAGAGACTACCAGTCCCTTCAAAATCTAATTGAAGGAGCACTCGGCAGATTATTGTGTGTCCTCACCTTTAATTAAAAAGGATACATATGTTATGTTTGTTTCTCTAAATAACCGCCCAGTGCTTAAAAAAGTCATTTGGGACATAGAGGATCATATCTGAGTAATTAGATTACACCTTCACGTTGATAATTAAATTGTCATATTATTATTATTATTATTATTATTATTATTATTATTATTATTATTATTATTATTGTTGTTGTTGTTGTTGTTGTTGTTGTTGTTGTTGTTGTTGTTGTTGTTGTTGTTGTTTCCTGCAACACATGGGCATTTATCTAATTAAAGGAAAAAACAAGGCAAAACCAACTCCTCCCCTTGTCCCTCCTATACCTTCTCCCTCTCCTTTCCCGCACACGCGAGATTGGATAATCGTTGTAAGTTCTAACAATCGATTTTTATTTTTAAATTAATGTAGCAATTTCTTTTGCCTTGGGATGAACATGACTAATCTTTGTTTCCAGAAGGATCAAGTGATTGAGTGTTCATCATTTTTCAGAAGAATCAAATATTTGTTTGGTGCCTGTGTTAGAGTCTCAGCCGTGCCTCGTCGTTATGATTCCTTGCTTGCCTGGAGGCTTTGGCGCACTAGAGAGATTTGGTTACCTCCTGCTCTACTTCCAGAAGATTGTTTGATCAGGCGCTGTGGGCCTTGAAACTGGAGAATGCGAAACCTCGCAGCCCATGACCATGAGCCGCCGGCCCAGCTGACAACCTTGGCAACAAAATCCCAAATTCCCAATCCCACCACATCGGATTCCCCAGTATCCCACCACATCTTGGGATCTTGGCAACCAACCGAGCAAGCCCACGTGGCGCAGAGAAGAGAAATGGAGAGCAGCCGACTGCCGCAGGTCATTCTCCATCTCCCCGCGGAAAAGTGGCGGCGCTTGGCTCAGCCACGGCCACTGCCGCACGCGGCACGCGCGTGACAACCGGGCATGCGGGCACGGGCGCTCCCGCCGCTCCGCCTCCGCTGCTCTCGTTTCGCACGAGCTGTTTACGACGACGTGGCCTTGCCGGCCGTTGTTGGCCACCCACGTGCTGGACTCGAGATTTTGTCACTTGTCCTAGGACGTTGGAGCTTTGTTTCCTCGGTGTCGTGGCCGTGCATCACAAGGACGATTGCCGGGTGATCGATCTGCAGCTGTGAGTGGTGGTTGAGGCCCCACAGCAAAAACAGCGCACATGCAGATGCAGAAAGCACTCCTGACTGTTTTAGCACAGAGACATGGAGTGCCAGTAGTAAAAAGGATCTTGTCAATACTCGCTCCCTACCCACAGCACATCAAATATACACGTACGTACGGACCAAGGAAGTATCAGTTTCAAGATAATATCAGTGTGATTTTGTGAAATGGTCATCCGTACCATACAAGTATAGTACTTAAAGGATGAAAACGGTTGGAAACGGTATTACAATATAGAAAAACGAAAGCAGTCGGTTCACGATATTTCTACATTCTAACAATTAAAGAGTATAAAAAATGGTTGAAAATGGTTGTGAAACCAATTAAAACTGACAATTTTTCATGTTAGAAAACGGTATCATTATATAGAATATGAAAATGGTCGGTTCGGAATATTTCTGTTCCATTTTCATCCTTAAAAGTACTCCCTCCGTCCCAAAATAAACGATGTTTTAAATTTGTCCTAAGTCAAACCATTTCAAGTTTAACCAAAATTATAAAAAAAATACTAATATTTATGATACCAGATAAGTATTATTAGATTTATCATAAAACATATTTTCATATTCTACCTATGCGGTGTCATAAATATTAATATTCTTTCCTATAAATTTGGTAATACTTGAAACTGTTTGACTTAAGAGAAACCTAAAATATCACTTATTTTGGGACGGAAGGAGTATTGTTTTAACATAAAGATAAAAACGGATTGGACAAGTCTTGTTCAATACTCCTACTTGGTTGGACGATACGTCAACAAATGAGGAAGCCTTTTCCAAAATAGGTCAGGAGTTTTCTTTCCATGGAACTTTGGACTAACAAATACTCATGCATGCTCGCCGTGCCACGCCTTGGCTAGAGTGGTGTTTGGTTTCACGCCTACCACGCCTTAGCTAGGGAGTGTTTGGTTCCACACGCCTTATTTTGCCATGTCATACATGTGGCTACCATAGAAAGACAGTATCTTGTTTTGTCCACAACCACAAGTAAACTATGGCACACCATAAGATCCTTAGTTTGTTCACGTGTCAACTCTCACCACAATTGTGGCATCCATTTTCTCTACGTCAGCACCACAACTAACCATGGCATGCCTTTGGCAGAGAACCAAGCAGGCCCCTAGTCTGCCTCCCCGATGATTGTGTGCTATCAGCGTTGAGAGGGCAGTAGCCACCAAATCCCTTCTTTCATCAAGAGTCATATGGGTTGAGACGAATTAAATTTTTGATAAGAGTAAATCTACATTGCTCTTTTTCGCTATTTAAGTAGTGGTTCACATATTGCTAAGAGCTCTATTACATATGCACTTGATAAATTGTCGCGCAATGCTGGAATCACTGCTACAAAATTGGTTTTCGTAGACAACTTAGTCTTTTTTTCAAATGTGGATGCATAACTGGGCACCCATGGAAACCCTTTTGGTCTAGACAGAAGCATGTTTAGAGGCATAATCCAAATATGACCACCTTGGTAAATCTAGTTTGACCCATTCAAAACCCTAGCATATAAAATGGCCGAAACCACCACCTCCTCCGCCCTAAGTCTCGCAACTCATAGCCACCGCCTATTCCCCTCCCACTCATCATGTTGAGACCTAGTGGTGGTGTGCTAATGGTAACACCAGCAGCTTTCCATGCGGGAGGATAGAGGCACCATAGGGCCTCCTCATGGGCTTTGCACAATGGTGGAGGAGACACTATTCGGTGAGCACACGCGTGTGACACCCTAAATTTTCATATTATTTTAAAATAGATAAATTTGAGTTAAATATGAATTTGTTGTGCATTCAAGTTTAGGGAATAATAAATTTTGGGAAAAATAAAATCAATCATAAGGTTAGAAAATGTTCATGCATGCATGCTATTGCACAAGTATTTTTGTGATGAGTGGTTTTGATAAAATTTTTGAAAGGATTTGAAAATCAATTGGAAATGTGAATTGAAAATCAAATTTGAAAAAGGAAAATGAAATAAATCTTTCCCGCTTTCACTTCTCCGTTTTCGGCCCGTTGGCCCATCTCCCGCAGCCACTCGCCCTCCCCCGCGCTCCTTCTCCTAGGCCGCGGCCCAGCCCAGCCGAGCGGCAGCCGTTGCCGCGCCTGCCTTCCTCTGTGCCACCGACGCGCTGGGCCCACCCGTCAGCTCCTCCCCTAACCTCCCCCCCGCGCCTTGCTCGGTCGTGGCAACCGCCACCCGCGCCCACTTCCCCGCGTGACGTGGGAGCCTCCCCCGCGCCCGGCCTTCAAAAAGGGAGCCGGACCCCTTCACCGCCTCCCCTGCTACCATTTCCGCCCCTAACCCACTCGCTTGAGCAACCGAAGCACCGCAGCGGCGACCACCGAAGTGCCGTCCGTACTCACCGCGTCGGCGTTCGTCTCCGAGCCGCCCTCTTCCTCGTTTCACTGCTCGGTGAGCTCGCCTTCATCCCCGCTCGCTCCCTATACTGCTAATTTCTCATTTGGTGGCCTCTAGGGCCTTAGCTAGTTGCTCCGGCGAGCCCCCTCCGGGCCGGCCATGGCGGGTGCCCCTCGGGCTTTCCCCCGGCCGCGCTTGTGGCGAAAATGGAATCCCTATCCCCTCCGCATTCTCCCTATGAAGTTGGTTTGGAGATTGGGGCTCTGTAGTGCCCGGCCGAGCAGCGCCGGCGAGCTCCATGGCGGCGCCGCCGTCATCGCTCCCAGTTCCGGTGGCCGGTTCTCCCTCTCTTCTCCCCCTTTCTATCCTAGCCGCTCATCACAAGATCAACGGCTCAGAAAGCTCCATACCCCTTCGGGGTCCATTTTGCTAAAGAGACCCCGTTCTTTTCAGTAATTAACCCGCAGTCCTCGGTTCTAATGAATTTTCGGAATTTCGATTTATTTTAATTCCGAAATGTTTTCAATCTATTTACAGAATTGCCACTGCAGTAAAACGTGTATAAAATCGTCGTTTTAGCTCCGATTCGACCCGTTCAACTTGCGTTAGGTTCGTAATTTCGTAATCTACGCATTAGTGCTACTGTTAGACCTGTTAGAAGCTTTTAAGTTTCTCAATTAAGTCTAGTTTAGTAGCTAGTTTTGGAACCTTGTTTAGCGCGTAACTTTTGCGTTGTAGCTCCGTTTTTCGTGCACTTCGCGTCGATGTGATCGTAGCGAGACGTAGAATATTTTCATAAACTTTTTATCTTGTTTTTATACTGCTGGTGTACTGTTCTAATTATAGGTTTGTTTGCTATGCATGAATGCTCCTGAATTATGTATGTTGCCGTGTTGGTCGAGTTCAGACGTGAGGAGTACGTTGGGAACCAGGAGAACTTCGAAGACCAGCAGGACCAGCAGCAGTTCGTGAACCAAGGCAAGTATAGCATGGGCCTACCTTGTTGTCCTATTCATTATATAACATATTCATCATGCATGTGTCTAATATTGCTCGATTATAAGGACTTCCTAGCAAATTGATGACCTGTACCTTGATTCCTATGGGGATTAATTGCATTTGGGTAGAAAGCTAGTGCTCTAATTAAATATGATCTACACTATGACTAATGGCACCAATGGATGAACATGATGATAATGGTGGAACTATAGGGTGATGGTGCAAATGATGTTGATCATGTTGCCCTAAACCCTCCGTAAGGACTTATCTGTAGGGCAAAAGCTGGGACTTACAGTGCAACCGTGGGAGTTAAATGGCTCTGACTTTGGCTCAGTAGTAGGATCTTTTCTAACTTGTTAGAGGTTACCCGAAAGGGCGCAAGAGGGGCTTGCCACGTTGGGTATAGAACTGCCTCTGTTCAGATGTGTATAGCCTGCGGGAATTGTGCCATCGAAAGGGGGGGTTCTCTATATCTGCCTGCCGAGGAAACCTAGCGGCCCTAACTGGTTAGAAGAGGCCTATGGAAGGCTTCATAGTGTACCCTGCCTGCTCACCTTGGAAGTGTTAGGGGGTCGACGGGCCCCGGGCATATGGGTAACACGACTCACCGGTAAAGATGCACAACCTCTGCAGAGTGTTAAAACTGTTATAACAGCCGTGCTCACGGTCACGAGCGGCCCGAAAAACTCACAGAATAAATGGTTACTTGATACGTGATGAACTCTGATGATGATGATGAGGTCACACTAATGCTTTTGTAACAGAACCGCCCAATTATACGAGATTAAGTAAGAAAATCATCCAACGAACGGACAATTTACCAAACTTAAGCCCGTATAACCCGGTAGTCCGTGAAACCTCGACGGATTTCAAACCATTTCACATCACAGCCAAGATCGTAATAAGATTAGCGATTACCTTCATAAGTTACATAGTAGTTCACGGCACAAAATACATCGGAGTTTAAACATAGTTATTACAAACCAGTTTCGAATAAAGTAGCGGAAGCATTAGTTCAAAGCGCGCACACACACACAACTTTCCAAAATAAAGTGCCAGCTCACGATCATCTCCCACAAAAGCATCAGGCGAGGAGTAGTGAGTGACCATTGCCCATGGTCCTAGGCTTCGCCCATCGCAGGGTAGAGATAGTTGATACAATAACCATAGTACATCTGTCCATCTGCAACAAGTGGGAACAAAGCCCTGAGTACGAGAAGGTACTCAGCTAGACTTACCCGACAGAACCAAAATAAAACGACACCAAGGATCATGATAGGCTTTTTGGTGGGGTAGCTGACTCATTTGCAAGAAAAACATCTTTAGCTTATCAATTCCTTTACAAAAGCATGCAATATTTTAATTCTTTAATCCCCTGTCAACTATGTTTGCACTTATGCTAAAGTAACCATGTAATTAAGCAAGCAAGGATTACCATTGTTAATTAACAATAATTACCATGTCATTTTCCACATAACTATCCAAGTGTTTCATCAATATTACTACGATGAAGTAACTCAAGTCAAGTGTTCACTATCCAGTGAACGATGGCGATTCGAATCGATTATTGACCAGCTGGTAATTTATTCCTCACACAAACCTCACTCACCCGCTAAAGTGAGGTATTGGTCACCGAGTCAACCATTCAGGTAAAGTCGCGAGCTTGCCAGGAACCATATGTACCCGGGGGCCGCCCGACTGCTATTTGGCCTTATCATCGCGCCCCCGTTTCCTGCCACTACTGCTCCGGTACAGTGCGTTGCGGGCAATCCACTCGGCCCGAATAATCTCCCGGCTTCGCGGTCGAAAGGTACTTTATTCGGCCAGCTAAATGTGAGGCATGCGTTCAACATGACCCGAGGCCCGACATCGGACGGTCCTTAACCGACACAGACGGAAGACACTACAGTCCAGAACCCTGCAAGCTTCCGCCCAGTCTCAAATTCATTTCCACACTTAGTTATTCTCACATGACATTCTTTCACATACAACCAGGTAATCCCCTATAGCTCGCGGATGACAGGTAATCACCCGACTTCTACCGGTCTAAGCAAGCTAAGCAATTATTGACCGTGGACACCAGGGTGACAAGGATCGGGTAAGGCAAGGTGGAACAAGGTATAATGCAGCAACGTTTGCAAACAACTCCTAAACTTAATGCATCAGATCAAGTAAAATTAATAAATAATTATTTGTAAACCGGGGGAGAAATGCTCCGGGGCTTGCCTCGCTCGAAGGAGCTGGGACGATGGTCAGGGCACTCCGGAAGCTCTTCACCGGACTCCTCTTCTGCTTCTGCTGGCTCCGGCTCCGTCACCTCGGGCTGTTCCTCTGCGTCCTCGGGAACAACTGTCGGAACCACTTCCTGCGATCCTGTATGATGCAGAAATATGAGTGCAACATGCATAGATGCATTGCAGAGGTGACATGAGATGATGATGATGCGGAATGCATGCGATGTAATGAATATGTCACGTTATCGGAGTATGTGGAACTTATGACTCTTCTACAAGGTAGTCTACGTCATCCAAGAACATGTACTCGGAAATTACTACCACTATTTTCTACCATGCGAGAGTACTTGACAATCAAGATGCTTCAAAGATACACCAAAGTATATTTTACTAACTATATTTGCATTAAACAGGAATGGAAACCCTAATTAGTCCTATGGTTGAACAGCAACACATATTTTTGTAGCTCAGAAAAATCTTAGAAAATTACAGTGGATTACTAATATCAAGAATAGCTTGACACAAGATTTTTACTGCATTTGGATAACTAGAACTGCCTATACAAAAATAACAAACTAAGGCCAAAAATAGATATTTAAAATACTTTACATTATGAAAAGTATCAAACAACAGATTTAGGAATTTTCCTACTATCTATTCCCTAAACAAACACTATAGAAAAATTATCACTTGCATGTTTTATTCAAATTTATTTAAATAACAAAAATAACAAATATTGGTAATAGAAAGCATTTGAACTACACCTACATATTTTTATACAGAACACCCAAGATATAAAATTTCCCTAGAAAGTACATGACACAAAAAGATTAATAAATTTGGAATCATATTTTTCTGACTTTTCTAGGATTTATTAAGCATTTAACAAGAAAATAGCCATTTCACTAGTTAATTAAAAACTTTACAGAAAAGTATCTCAAATTTGACATGCAATAATTTTATATCATAGATCTGGTCCCAAAGAGTCCATAGAAATTTATTTCACTATTTTTGGAGCTCAAATGAGCAAGTTATAAATTTTCTAAAGCATTTATACATTTTCTGAAAATCAATTTCGAAAATCCTTTTTAAACTCCAGCCGCTGAACTGCTAGGTGCACCCGGCGACCTGCACACGCGCGCGCAAAGAGAGACAGACAGGCGGGCCCGCGGGTCAACCGGGCCCCACGCGTCAGCCGCTCCGAGCCAAGGGAGGGCGCTGACCGCGCGGATCTCGACGACGGCGAGGTCGCCGGCGACGAGGTCACCACTGTCGTGATCACCAAGACGAGGCGGTCTCGTGGAGACAAGTGGCATGACCGGAGGGGCTCGAAATCGAGCTTGCCCACGGCCATGGCGGCTCGGCGGCGCTGCTCACCGGCGGGAGCGTCTCTCCGGCCACGGGGCGGCACGGAAGACGGTGTCCGAGCACCGGGAGGACGAGGCGAACGGAATGCTTGCTCGAGTGAGGGAAAAGAGGGAGCGGAGAGGAGGTTTCCACGGAGCGGAGAACCACGGTGAGCTCGGCCGGAACTCCGGCGAGCAATTGGTGCGGCTGTGGGGCTTACCGCGGGGGATTAAGGTGAGCACGGGTTGCGCCAGAGAGAGAGGAAGCTCGGGGCGAGGTGGAGCGGCTTGCGGTGAGCGGAGTTCGTCGGAACGCGCGCGTCCGGCGAGCGCGCGCGGTGGCGGAGGCGGAACCGCTGTAGCCGCGCGTGGTGAAGGAGCAAGGAGGCTGAGCGGAGGGAGGAAGGGCGAGGCGCTGCGGGGGGGGTTAAGGAGCGAGCGCGCGCGCTGGTGGGGGCGACCGAGCGCCACCCGGCCGGTGCTGTCGGCATGCGGCCGCCACGCGGCGAGCACGCCCTGCCGGGGCGCCAGCGCGCGTGGGCGCGGGCGGGAAGGAGGGAGAAGGGGGCCGGCTGGGCCGGGCCGAGGCGGGGCGACGCGCGCGCGAGCGCGGGAGCGGCGCGGGCCGGATCTGGCCGTGGGCCGAACAGGAGGCGGCGGCCTGCTAAGGAAAAACCGGATTTTTGATTTTCCAATTTCAAATTTAAATGCATTTCAAACTTCAAACCACATTTTGAACAAGAAGAAGACATTTTATGGAATTGGCCCAAAAATAAAAGTTGCTCAAAATTAAATTCTCTACAACTTTGATTATGGGGCCAACTGAAAATTCTTGATGGATTTTGAATGGCAGAATAAAAGCTAAAATAAGGGATAATTTTGAATATTTTTCATAATTATTTTTGAACAAGTTTTGACAAAATTTGTGTCATCTAGCTGCTCCAAAATTTTGAACTAGAGTTACAAGTGATGTAAAGTTTATAGTTGCAAGATTTTTGGTGCAATGTGATTATCATATTAATATAATTCATCACATAGTTATTTTCCAGCTTTTGTTTAAATCAAAATATAAATTATCACACATGATAATGATGTTATGAATGCGGTGCAATATGATTGCTATGCAAAAATGCATTGCGAAACACCGGAGTGTTACAGCCTTCCCCCCTTATAAAAATCTCGTCCCGAGATTTGGGTTACGAACCATTTATTATAAAAATCTTCGTATGCATTCTTTAAGTATTCACCCGTTTCCCAAGAAGCATCCCCTTCATCGTGATGACTCCATTGTATCTTATATGTTTTCACCACACTGTTTCGAGTAGCCCTTTCCTTGGTATCCAATACTCGAACTGGCTGCTCACGATACACCAGATCTAACTTAAGTTTTATGCCTCGAGGTTCAATCCTTTCCTCTGGAACGCGCAAACATTTCTTGAGATGTGATACATGAAAAACTGGGAATATAGCACCCATTGACTCTGGTAACTCCAGTTTGTAAGCCACAGGACCCTTTCGTTCCAGGATTTTGTAAGGTCCCACAAATCTGGCGGCCAGCTTTCTGCGCACACCAAACCGTTTCTTTTTCATTGGCGTAACTTTTAGATAAACATAGTCACCAACTTCGAACACAAGCGGTCTCCTTCTCTTATCTGCATAACTTTTCTGACACGACTGAGCTGCTCTCATATTCTGCTGGATGATATGAACTTTCTTTTCGGCTTCCTCTACGAAGTCAATACCATAATACCTTCTTTCTCCTGGCTCAATCCAGTTTAACGGTGTTCTACACTTTCGGCCATACAGAGCCTCAAAAGGTGCCATCTTGATACTCTCTTGATAGCTGTTATTGTATGAGAACTCTGCTAATGGTAACCATGACTCCCATGAACCTCTGGAAGACAACACACAAGCTCTTAACATATCCTCTAGAACAGCATTAACTCTTTCAGTCTGACCATCTGTTTGAGGATGATAGGCAGTGCTACGAATCAGACTAGTCCCCAAACCTTTGTGCAAATGCTCCCAAAAGTGAGCAGTGAACTGTGACCCTCTGTCAGACACTATAGTCTTCGGTATGCCATGCAATCTCACAATCTCTGCAATATACTTCTCAGCATATTGAGGTGGTCTATATTCCGTTTTGACAGGCAAAAAGTGGGCTGTCTTAGTAAGACGGTCCACAATTACCCAAATAGAATCGTGACCCTTTTGAGTAGTGGGTAGACCCGTGATAAAATCCATACTTATATCGTCCCACTTCCAACTCGGTACCGACAAAGGTTGTAACATTCCTGCAGGCTTCATGTGAATTGCTTTCACTCTACAACATATGTCACATCTGGCTACATACGCTGCAATTTCCTTCTTCATCTTGGTCCACCAATAACGAGGTCTTAGTTCTTGATACATTTTACTGCTGCCAGGATGAATAGACAACTTAGAGAGATGAGCTTCATCCATAATTTTATTCTTAAGCTCTCTATCCTTTGGAACAACAAGACGGTTGTCGAACCACAACACATCCTGCTCATCCACCCTGAAGTGTTTCGAGGATTCTTCTTGAATCTTCGTTTTAATGTGGAATATTCCTTTGTCTGCTTTCTGACCTTCTATAACCTTACTCTCTAAAGAACAACTGACCTGAATACTATGTAGCACGGCAGGGTGCATTAGATTGAAACCATCTTCCAGTAAGGGTTGCAGAATCAGACAATGCGACTTTCTGCTTAAAGCATCAACTACCACATTGGCTTTCCCAGGGTGATATTGTACATTCAAGTTGTAGTCTTTGATTAGCTCTAACCATCTTCGCTGTCTCATGTTCAATTCTGGTTGGGTGAAAATGTACTTGAGACTCTTATGATCGGTGAAAATGTTGCACACATTACCCAGTAAATAGTGTCTCCAAATCTTTAAGGCATGCACTACAGCGGCAAGCTCAAGATCATGTGTCGGATAATTGATTTCATGTTTTCTCAACTACCGGGAGGCATAAGCAATGACTCTTCTTTCTTGCATCAGCACACACCCTAATCCTGTTTTTGATGCGTCACAGAACACATCAAAAGGTTTCTCGATGTCGGGCTGTGCAAGAACTGGAGCAGTGGTCAACAGTTTCCGCAAGGTATGGAAAGCTGTCTCACACTCCTCTGTCCACACAAACTTGTGATCTTTCTGTAACAGACTTGTCATTGGCTTGGCAATCTTCGAGAAGTCTGGGATAAAACGGCGATAGTAACCAGCTAACCCTAGGAAACTCCTGACTTCTGACACTGTGGTTGGAGTCTTCCAATCCATAACCTCTTGCACTTTACTCGGATCTACAGAAACTCCATTCTCAGATAGAATATGACCGAGGAAAGGAACTTTCTTCAACCAAAATTCACATTTGCTGAACTTAGCATATAACTTATGATCTCTCAGCTTGGTCAAGACAATTCTCAGATGCTCTTCATGATCTTTCTCATTTTCAGAGTATACTAGAATGTCATCAATGAAGACAACTACAAACTTGTCCAACTCTGGCATGAAAACCGTATTCATCAGATACATAAAATATGCAGGAGCATTTGTTAGTCCAAATGACATAACAAGATACTCGTACAACCCGTATCTGGTAGAAAAGGCGGTTTTCGGAACATCTTGTGGTCTAATCTTTATCTGATGATACCCAGACCTTAAGTCTATCTTAGAGAACACTCTAGCCTTAGCTAACTGATCAAACATAACGTCGATATGAGACAAGGGGTATTTATTCTTGATGGTTACAGCATTAAGAGGTCGATAATCCACACACATCCTTAGAGTACCTTCTTTCTTTTTCTTCACGAACAAGGCAGAACATCCCCATTCAGACTTACTTGGGCGGATAAACCCCTTCTTTAATAACTCTTTCAACTGTTTCTTCAACTCAGCTAACTCATCCGGAGGCATCCGATAAGGTCTCCTCGAAATTGGAGCTGTCCCGGGGATCAACTCGATTCCAAACTCAACATCTCTATCTGGAGGAAGGCCAGGCAACTCGTCTGGAAACACATCCGGGAACTCACACACTACTGGGATCTGATGGATAGGAGCAACTTCCATGGCACAGGTCACACTCACAAGATCTGTTCTTTTAGGCAATGGTACCTGGAAAGTACCCTCTGCCTGGGGATCTTTAAGGGTAAGCATCCGACTGCTTGTATCTATGACTGCTTCCCAGTCTTTCATCCAGTTCATTCCTATTATTACATCCAAAACTAGTCCAGGCATAACTACCAGGTTCACTCGAAACTTCCGACTACCTAACTCAAGGGTTGCCCCTCTAACCATCTTATTGGTTAACACATCAGCTCCTGCTGAACTTATGCGATAACCATAACTCAATTCTGTGCATAGTTGTTCATGCTTCCGTGCAAATGCTTGACTCATAAAAGAATGCGAGGATCCAGAATAAAAAAGAACAACTGCAGGGTGATGGTTCACAAGAAACTTACCAGCAGTTACAGGCTCTCCCTCAGGAACTTCATCAATGGTGGTGTGGTGCACACGAGCATTGTAAGTCTGTTGCTTCTTTTTAGGCGGATAAGGGCAGAACTTTGAAAAGTGGCCTGGCTGACCACAGTTGTAGCAGGGCCCTTTCACTGTACCAGCAGACCCTATAGCTCCCTTGAAGTTGCTCTGTTCTGCAGCTGCGTTGGTCTTTGTTGGCGGCACTGCCATCTTGTACGGTTTCTGTGGCCCCTTGTAATTCTGGGTTTTATGCTGCGGCGGCCTAAACCTTGCACCAGGAGCAGACGGACGATAAGATGAACGATTTGCAGTGACAACTCTAGACTGGGATGGTCCTGACTCAAACACTCTCTTGCGATTCTTGGACGCGGTGTAGGCGTTATTGTTCTTTTCTTGCTTCAAACAATCACTGATAAAGTCGTTGAATCGGTTGCGGGTATTGATACCCACATGCTTCATCATTTTCGGACTTAACCCTCTCTTGAAGCTGGCAATCTTCTTTGCATCTGTGTCAACCATGTCTGGAGCATAGCGGCACAAGTTATTAAAGGCATGCAGATACTGGGTCACCGTCTTGGTACCCTGATTCAAGGCTAAGAACTCTCCAAGCTTCATCTCAACCAACCCTGGGGGAATATACACTCCCTTAAAAGCTTCAGTGAAATCCCTCCAGGTAATCTGGGCATTGGGAGGAAAAGTGGTGCGGTGATGCTTCCACCACATTCCTGCTGGTCCTTGTAACTGATGTG
>CM039616.1:46196585-46352233 GCA_022457205.1 Saccharum spontaneum
ACGGAGATACTGAAGACTGATGACACAACATGGGGAGAAACTGATGCAAGCCATATATAATTAAGGTCACTACTATCAAACACAAAAAAAAAAGGGAGCTCTCTTTTCCAAAATGTCGTTTGGCATTTTCGATATTTGGCGAACATGAATAATCCGCCACAGTAGGGAACATTGATCATCTACCAATTATTAATAGAACATCGCCGGGTACAGAGAGTGCCATTCGAATTAGGTATCAGCTTTTGTTTGGTCATACTAGTGCATACGAAGGACCGAGGGCCTGTGTTGCAGTGAAAATGACGCTGATCACGACTGCCGCTAGCTGCAGGCAGGCCGGCTGTCCCGGCCCTGCATTGGTTGTGCTAGCTGCAAGGGCTCTTCTCTGAATTTATTGTACTGTATACTCCAATATCCATCGCCATCGACATGCACATCTGCCATTGCCGATCGAGCAGCTTGGAGAACAGTATCGCCATTGAATTCGGGCTACATATAAAAGGTGAAAGGGAGAAGAACGGGAGGGCCATGGCGATCGGGTACTTGATTGAGAGATGGCGGAAAAAGACACGACTCCTTTTCCCCCCATTGACGCATTGATGAGTAGTCACTACAAGAAGATCGTTCAACGGGGCACAGCACGTAGTAGCAAGCATTTTACAGCATCGACGCTTTGTCATGTGTTACCAGCTGAGCTAGTCTCTTTGGAGACACCAGATGACTCGTGTCGAAAGCGCGACCAAATTATAAGGGGCTACCGCTGACACATGCGGCTGGCTATCTTGTGCACAACAAGGCTCAAATGGAAAGGAGAAAAGCACAAAGCCATCCACGCATGGAAAAGCACAATGGTCGCTGCAAGTAGTTACATTTCCATCTAGCATGGGGGACGGATCTACCTGCAGCCGAGCAACCCAACACCCTCCCCCCCCCCCCCCCCCCCCCCCCCCAAAAAAAAAAAACGTGGACAGAAAGATACAATATTGATAATCCAGGAAATTTACGCAGCAGAATTTGTGTGCCATGGCCTCATGGATCGTCATTATCACTACTAAAAATATTGGAATATAAAGTGGATTGCCCAAATTCTCCATTAGCTAAAACTTTTGGGTTAGACTACCCGGTGTATACAACTCAATATAGTATTAAAGCCAAAGAACTCGAGTTCGAAAAATCATGGTAGGCACAATGTCTTCACATGAGGGGGAGTGTTGGTAGATAAAAAGTGAATTGCCTATCCTTACGTGAGGGGGGGTGGGGGGTTGAGTTGAACTGGTCGGTGCATGCAACTCAATAAAAAAATTATGCAAGCCCCTTTTTATCTATGTGTCTCTACAAATCATCTATTTTCAGAGGTGAATATACAACTGCATCTGGAAACCAATCTCTAGAGACAAGCCCAAACATCTATCGCCTCTGAAAAACTATTTTCTAGTGGCGTGAAGAACCAAGACGGTGACCAGAAGAGGGTTAGTGAACGAGAGCCAATCAAATTCTCCACAAAACTTGACCTTGTTAGAATTTATAAGGTCTAGTTCCCTTAAGCCTGTATGCAGAAATCTATATCTCTTATAAAGCTAAACCTGATTACAAGATCTATTTCAACATGCAAGCCATTCACATCATCTTCCACTAACTATCTACATTATCTTCCACTAATAGCCATATTATATATCCCAGTGACTTCTAACCTCTTAATGCAACCAACTTCGATAAGAATTGATGTAAGGACATTGGATGATTTAACTCATATGCAACATATTTATTTCTAAGAGAATCCTGCAGCAACATGTGGGGTATCTTCTAGTTCTAGTAAATCTCAAAGGTCAAATACATGTGTTCCCTAATGTGGTTTAGTGTTTAAGCTTGTAAGTAGAGGTGGAAGGTGCAACAATAATTAGTACCATATTGCTAGTTGATGTGGAGGTAGAGGTTCTCCTCCCTATATATATTGTACCAATCTCTCCTGGGATAATACACCAGAATTACTATACGAGGACTTCGTAGGTTTGAAAAACCCTAAAGTAGTCAATTAAGTTTTTCCACCTACGTTGTTGCGCCACCATCGTAGCTTCTCCATCCTGAGCGTCTACGTGCACCAGTGCTCGAGAGAGCAAGTATCTAGAATCCTTGTCCTTGTGATCCTACACGGGGAGAGGACGAACAAGGTTTTTTTTGGAAGCGCTCTTCGTACGACTGCTCCCAATCTCTACGACAGGTCATCTTCCATCCTAGTCAGGTGGTGCTTAGTACCATCATGTGCATCATGAGTTGCTTCGAGCTCTTCCTCCACCACTCATCGATGACTTTGTACCATCACAAAACAACAACGTCTCCTCCTGCAAATAAAAGGTACACACGCCGTGACCCGATCTATTATTTTGGTATGCGTGCGATTCTGATCACAATAGTGCTTGCATTGATGTTTTGTCCAGACCAACTAGTATGTTAGGACTTTACATGCTAGTATGTGAGATCGTCATGATTTATATTCTGGTTTTATTCTCGAAACCGCCTACTTTTTCAATAATGCTGTGCTCGAATTGATATACTTAAATGTTGTGCTTGAATACACAATAGGGGATCTTCGCTATACGGACTATGCCATTGCACGTGGTGGAAGAGACTAAGAGTACTGAGTCTTTGGTTTGTAATGAGTTCATTATTCTTACCTTTTAATTTGAGCTTCCTACTTATATATGATGTATTCTATCTTGAGAGAAATGTGATGACAATGAGAATCTTTGGTGTATTATATAATAATAGCTGTCGGGTGTGGTAAGCAGTGGCACTCAACAATTCACTATCGGGTGTGCACTAATCTGACAGTGGTGCCATACGTGCCAGTGCAGGGTCATGGCCTAAACCGGCCGTGACACTCACTATATCGCTGATGGTTGATAATCCAACCCGGCAGTGATAGCCATGAGTACCGGGTGATGCTTTGATCTGACAGTGTTGTACCTATTATTACTGCCGGGTCACCACAGTGATAGGCCACTTCCGTCACTGCCAGTCAACCTCTACCGGTATGAATTCCGATAGTGATGGGTTTCAAGCTAGTAGTGATTATTAGTTCTAGCTTAGCGGGAGCATTTGCAAAAAGAATTAGCAGCAAATTAAACTTGCAAATCCCTGTTCGCTTCGCTGAAAAGCCAAACTGAAAAATATTGTTCGCTAATTTGTTATGAGAGAAAAACATTGTACCATGGTGTAATTAATTTCTTGCTACAGCAGCAGTATTCATGTACACGAGTATGCATGTGCCTATGAATTTAAGAAGCACCAAAGTGCGTAGGACAAAATATCCCTTTGTCTACTCTCAAATTTAAAGAAAAATATCCCTTTTGTCGCACGCGCTGATCATTGCACGCCGCCACGCCGGCCCGTTTCTCTGATCAGGTCTGCGTCGTCCACACAGCTATATAGCTAGTCCACCAAATTAAAATCGGCAACGAAATGGAGAGAGAGAGAGAGATGACCAGATGCCTGAGAAAGAGAGAGATGACCCAGATGCCTCCACTGTCCACGGCGTATATGCATGCAATGCACATATGGCGGCACAGATGGATGAACAGCGGAAGAGGGCGAGCCGTCCCAATCAAGCCCATCAATGCAACCGATGGGAGGTGTTCTTCGTTCCGGCCTGCATCACATACACTGTTTCCCATTGAAGCTCTCCACTGTTCATCTGCTCCCATTATACTTGAACCTCGCTAGTCGGTTCCAAGTTTTTGTGCACCATTACAATGCATTTCATTACCACACAGTACATAGTACTTCCTTCTTTCAGAAAAAATGCAACTACATGTTGCGTGCCGATAAAAGTTATTTACGTTTAACTAAATTTCTAGTGAATAATATTCATATTTACGGCTTCAAAATAATTTATTATGAAAATACATTTTTATTTATAATTGATCGAACTTAAACTATTTTGGAGCCGTAAATATGTATTGATACTTTTTTATCTGCATCTATTGATATTTATTT
This sequence comes from Saccharum spontaneum, assembly GCA_022457205.1. NCBI lineage: Eukaryota > Viridiplantae > Streptophyta > Magnoliopsida > Poales > Poaceae > Saccharum > Saccharum spontaneum. The sequence continues at coordinate 46,200,576 of CM039616.1, forward strand.
CATATCATAAATATTGATACTTTTTTATTTATAATTGATCGAACTTAAACTATTAAACTATGATACTATATTAAAATTGTATTCTTTTCTGGACGGAGGGACGTTGTCCTTGCTGCCAAGCTGCATACACTGCTAGCTAGATCAGTGATTACCTATTGAGGGGTAGTAGAGTCTACTAGCTACTACGTACCACCGTGCATATATTCATACTCCCTACGTATATACCGTCATGCATGTATTTATCGTATAAGGCCTTGTTTGGATGCATGGGTATCCACCTCAATCTACATGTGTTAAAGTAGAATGGAATAGAATTTAGTTCAATTACACTCCAATCCACTTCAATATATATGGATTGCGATAAATACATACGCATCCAAACAAGGCCTAAAAGCATGATAGTCATGTTAATCCTCCGTTGCTATATTATGGAAGACAAGCCTGTACATATCAGCAAGCAGGATGAACAAACAGCACAGGGAGGCACTGTTTGGCATCCAAGGCCACGGGTCCAGTAAAAACCTAAAACCTACTGTGCAGGCCTAGCTAGGGTTTACCTGCATCTGCATTGCCTCCCCCATGAATGGAATCATGGGCCCACAAGGCTGTGGTGCTGCTAGGCCTGGATGGGGGCCCAAAGGGGGAGTGCCCTGTCATTTGGGCTTGGTTAGATCTAACACTAGAAAACCAGACGTGGCTTTGTCGTGCTCTGGCTGGAGCAATCAGTTAGGTGGGACAATAAAATTATTAAAGTACCAAGTGCTTATTTAATGTGATCAATCTGGATTTGCAGGACCTCTTGAAGTTTTTGACATATAGGAGCAGCACGCATCTAAATATGCACCATATACCTTTGAGTTTTCCTGTTGTGATATTGTATTGAGCATTCCAGTTGTGATATTATATGGGGTCCAAAGATCAGCAAAATAGCTGTTGAGTGATGGTCATTATCTAAACTTCTGATAGAATCCCTCGGTTGGTCTGCAAATTCAAGTTATGTGATATGCACATTTGCCCAGACATAAGGTTTTTCAACTGAATTTTCAGCTTGCATTGTTCGTGAAATGGCTGAGGAATTAGGTAGTCAGTACATGCCAGTAAGCCATAAGGAACAACATGCTAAACGTTCACAACGTTCTGAGTGTTAAAGTGGTTATGGTAAAGCACATACATGAAAGCAAAACAAAGCTTTTCTAATTTCATTGATGACTCCCATCGTCCTGGCTCAAGCACTCATAAAGTTCTGATGTGAATCAGCAGCAGATAGGGAAACACATGACGATAACGCTGTGACGTAGGACTTAGGAGGGTAATAATCAAAATAATTTCTGAAAGTGTTGTCTTATGATTTTTTTTTCTTTCAAGCTTTGTGGGGAAATAATTTCTGATGTTGTCTTATGATTTTTTTTTCTTTCAAACTCTGCAGGGAAATAGTTTCTAACCTTAAGCAAACACAGTAGCTCTGCAAAATGCAGAGATATGAAGGTCCTGTTCGCTTGTCTTATAATCTGTACTTTTTAGCTTGTTTTTTCAGCCGGAACAGTGTTTTTCTCTGATAACAAATCAGCGAACAATACTTTCAGCCATGGCTTTTCAGCGAAGCGAACGGACTCAAATTATGAGAAGGCATTAGAGAGGTTCAGGTGAATTTTGGGATCGAAACCAGAGAGCAATGAACGTTGCATTGCCAGCTACATTGTTACCTGCTGGTTGCTGCTATAAGGAACTTGGCTGGGCTCAAGAGTCCCAATAAGAAGCACATACATGAAAGCAAAACAAAGCCTTTTCTAATTTCATTGACTCCCATCCTATCGTCCTGGCTCAAGCACCCATAAAGTAATGATGTGAATAAGTAGATAGGGAAACACATGACGATAATGCTGTAACTAGGACTTAGGAGGGTAATAATCAAAACTTACATATAGCTTTCGGAAAACTGCTCTAAGGCCAGTCTCAGTGGGATTTCATGTCACTGTTTCCAACACATCTAGATTTTGGAAACAGTGCAGAAGAGTTTCATCCTCATGAAACTCTTTCTACTCCCATGAAACTCTTATCACCTCTCTCTTCATTAATATGACGCCACATCAGTATAATTAATGCCCATGAAACTCTGATGAAACTCCATTGAGACTGGCCTAATGCACATTAATCTTATCTCCTAAAGTGAGAATCTGAATTATATAAAAACAAGCTGTCCTTTGTGCACTGCAAGATGCCTTGAAGACAGGATATCGTGTCATTAATTGTTGAGAATCTCAGAGACAATTCAAAGATGTTGGCATGGTTTTTGTCAGTGAATGAGGCAAAACATCGAGCACATGGTGTGCATGGTCATGAATGAGGCACTGGTGCTATGCCGCGACGATTGCCTCTCTTTGTAGCTACCTGTACCGGTGTGGCCTCGCCGATGATTATAGGATAGTACCTGCGCCATGGCAACCGAGGGTCGGATGCTCCTGTCCACCCGTCGCCGCCGCCTCCTCCGTCGATGTGCTCGACACTACTTCCCCGCTGCTGCGCCCAGCACTGGCCACGCATCGCAGCGCGCCGTGGCCAAAATTCGGCACCAGAGGCCCGACCAGTGTTCTGCGCGGACGGCGGGCGGCAGCGCTGCTGCCTGGAGATAAGGAGGCGCTCGTCTTTGCAGCCGCAGTAGCGAGCTGAAACACATGCTTGCTAGCGCCTCCACCTCGCTCACCTGCGTACATTGCCTCCGCCTATCGCCGCCGGGGATGCGCTAGCCTTCGCGACTGCGGTACAAGGAGGTTGGCCGCGCCCACGTGGCGTCACCGGTCACCGGACACTGGATCTAGGCCGAGCCGCCGAGCGAGCTCGACGGGATGAGGCCGAGCGCGAGAAGGCTCGGGAGCTACGAGCGGAGACGTGGACAAAGAATGCCCGTTAATGTTCGGGTTGCGAAGAAGCGGGCGAGATCCAAACCACCCGGCAATCGGACGCACCACGTCGCGAGCTGGCTCGATCCGACGGTCAGTGTGTTAATGGGCGACGGGCGCTATCGGGTACCCGAGCTTGGACTCTGGATTCGAAAGGTAGAGATGCATGCATGCAAGCGCTGGGGTGTCGTTGGGTACGGTACACGCCCTTGCGCTAGCTTCTGGTTCGGAGTAGGTCTAGTCTACCTTGTCAGTCTCATTGCCGCCTACTGTTCATCTGAGTCAAAGAAGTCAATACTACACGCTAGCTCTTTTGATTTGCAAGAGCTGATTTTGCTTCAGGGCTTTCGATTCGATCGGAATATCCTACTCCTACCTTTTTTTTTTTTTGTGACTATCCTACTCCTACCTGTTAAAGCAGTTTGAACGAGTCTAATACATTATCCTATCCTATGGATAAAATTCGACAAATTTAAGGACCTTTGTAGCGCCATAGTCTGCTTTAATCATGACATAGTAAAACTCAAAGATTCCCGGGTGCAAATTTTTGAAGAAAGAGTCATGCATGTCCTCTTAAAGTGACTTTTTTTTTCAGAGACTTGGGGGATTGAACGTATCGGCATAATCAGCTGAGATACGCGCGCGAGCCAACAAATCAACTTGACCAAATGACAACGTCGTTAAAGGTTAATCGGGCAGGTAAGCCCAAATACAAATAGGATCTCTTCTAAGACCTTGTCAATATGATGCCTTTTGGATTGACTCACTCGTACGGCACTCCAGGCAATTTCAACACAAGGCGACCATGTCATGGACCTTTCTAAGGGGAAAAAACATATACCATATAACTATACACAATTGATATTCCAAATGGGTATGCCAACCTTTTTCCTCTTGAATTTTGGGTCCAAAGACACCCTAATATCTTTTTGTTTTTTGACGGCATCTTTTTGGAAGTTCTATAACATGCCCATTGGCCATTGGTATATATTTAAGCATACTTTAGTTTAGCTGGAATCGAAATATATGTGTGCTATATGTGGACTTCGTGTGCTACGTCTAGAAGAACTGGTCTTGTCTTACGTACATAGTATAAGTACACAGGAAGTGATGAGTTCAAGTTCATGGTCAATTCAACATGCGATATATAGCATGACGGCGCCATGACCGCAGCTGGCTGACCAGCTAGCTAGGGATACCTGGTACTACACATTAGGTAGATTTCGTGATGATATCCTAATTAATTAAAGAACCTCTTTGTTTCTACATGTATGATTTGACTATTTATAGAGGATTATCTGTACTGTATAAGATAGCTAGTCCTGATGACTAAGGTTTGAGATTAAGTCAAGTTTATGTGTGACGGGTATATACGTGATATGATGTGAAACGATTAAAGTGTTTGACGGAGATAGAGATAGAGAGGCATCGTCACTAGCACACACGGGCCCGCATGTTGGTGCACCGACAATGCATACTCATGACATGGAAGACTTTCTTGCCCCTCTTTGTATGACTAGTTCGCCACCATGTCTAGAATTTTGTTGCCTAGCTCACGTTGGTGTGGCTAAATTTTGAATCAAGTTTCAGCTTTCAAAGATCCCACTCCGATCCGATCCACGACGTGTTCATCCATGGATGTTTGCGACATACTAATTTGAAAGATCCACTATATATGTGCGATGTGCGTTTAATTTGAATTTAAGGGTTGCACATAACTTTTCCATTGAATCAAAAATTTCCTAGCTATATATTTTTTTCTCGAATACGCAAAATATTTGCGTATCATTTGTATTAAGAAGAAGAGTCTAGACAGACATACAATGCGCTAGTGACGAGCACCAAAGGAGATCAAACACAGCCGTAGCTAGACCGTCCTAGCCAAACTCTAGGTCGATATTACATAAGGAAAACAACCTAAATAGGCGCAGCGACACGAACTAAAAGGCGGCCTTGGGTCTGCATGCCCAAGTAGCCGGGAAGAGCTCGTCTAGCGCTGCTGCTTCATCAGGCATCAGGTCATCGCCGCTGCCGCCGAAGATCTTGTCATATGCCCAGTCCCGATGCGGCTGAAGGACCCTTGAGGAGGCCCAATCGCCGCCTGATCAGCACCTCCCCACGCTTGGAGGCGGGTACCTAAGAGAGGGGCTGCGCCACCTGTCTCCTGTTACGCCACGGTAGCACCGGCTTCGCAGGAGACTACTTTGGTGGCTCGCGGATAAGCGGAGTGTCCCTCTTACGCGTCACCATGCTGAGGAGGTTGTCGAGGCGATGTTTGGCAGTGTCGTCGCTGACCTCGGAGTCGTCGCTATCCACACTCGCCATGGTGTCCACCGGTGGGAACCTGGGAGGCGCAGCTGGCGTCATAGGGTCCACCCACGGAATGGAGCGCGGAGGAGGAGTCTGCAGCGCCCCGGAATCCGACGCCGTCGGGTCCTGGTCCTCCAGCGTGGTGGCCGCTACAATTGGTACCACGACTGGGGCCTCCGAGGGAGGAAACGGCAGGCGCTTGGAGGAGTCCCTCTCGGCGGGCCAACCGCTGGCGAGGGAGGTTGCAAACTCCTCCAACATCGGATCCTCCTCGATGTCACGAGCATGCGTAACATCCGGGCAAATTGTTCGCGCTAATGGGTCAGGTTGGGCGGAGCTCCTCCTGCTGTGCATCTCGACGGTCCCTGGCGGCGCCTGCTGGGTCCTCTTCGACCATCCGCAGCGCCGCCTCCTCATCCGGCGTTGACGTCGACACCGTCGACACCAGCCAATGCCGGCATCCGCCTCCGCCCACGGCTTGGCCCCCCCTGCCACGGCCGATGAGCCAAGGGAAGCCGGCTGGTTGGTGCCTGTGGCAGCAGCCGAGTGGACAGCCAGACCTGGGGTGCCCTGGCGGTTGTCGATGATGCGTTCCTAGACTGGGCGCCGCTGGCATCCCTGAAAGTCCCTAGTTTGGTTTTGGCTAATTGATGAAACCTAGGACTAACCTTTGTATCTAAGTGGATGATTTAGATAAAGGTGGTCATTGAATATGAGACATGACATTGACTCATATGACCAAGATGGTGAAGACCAAGATGAGGCTTGGCTCGATGGACCGGTTGTGAAGGTGAAGGGCTAGTCGAGGCTTCGAAGCGAAGGACCATGCGATGGTGAAGCTTGAGCAAGACTTGGCGCCGATGGACCGATGCAACGGTGAAGAGCAAGTGAAATCAAGGTCGATGGATCGAGACGGTCATGTGATGATATGAAGTGGATCATATCCTTTGGAGAGACAAAATGGGCTCAAGGCAAAGGTATAACCATAGGGCCATTTTGTTTTACACTCAAGACACCATAGAGGGTGTGAGTGGTTTAGGGTCGATAGCCGAACTATTAAGAGGGGAAGTCTTATCGGTTATTCGACGCATGGGTGCCACTAGGTGAATTCATGAAGTGCATTGCATGTAGGGCCTAGTGAGCTAACTGGAAAACCTTTGAAAATGATCGAGAAAAAGCTAACACACAAGCACATGGAGATGTACACTTGATGGTGTTGGCACATTTGCAAAGGTGGCGTTGGTCGCGCTGAGGTTTGCGGGTAGAGAGGGGTTTGGGTTCCTCTCTCCCTCCCGCCGAGCGTGCGAGCGCGGGATTCAGGCGATTTCGGGGAAATGAAATGCCTATTTTCCATTGCGCCGGAAGTCGGAAAAGAAACGGAGGCGAACGCGGTCACAGAAGGCACCGGACGCAGCACCGGACGCTGCACCGGACGCGGTCAGTTTCGACCGGCGCGTCCGGTCAGTACAGCGTCAGGGTCTGGCGCGCGAGCTAGGGTTTGACACCGGCGCGTCCGGTGACCCACGGGACCGGCGCGTCCGGTCTGGCGATCAGCGAGTCACGAAGTCTTCGGACGCGGTGCGCGTCCGGTCCCTCACCATCGGACGCGTCCGGTGGTCCAGGGAGCTTACTGGACTCGCACCGGACGCGGGTACTGTGGCGTCCGGTGGTTGCGAGGAGCGCGTCCGGTGATGTCTTCGCGGGCGTGGGTGCTGTGCGCACCGGCGCGTCCGGTGTTTCGCAACAGCGCGTCCGGTGGCTCGTTTGACCGTTGGCGCGCAGTGACCGTTGGAGGATCTAACGGACGAATTTGAATTTGGAGGACACGTGGACGTCACAGGGACACCGGACGCGGTTGGGCGCGTCCGGTCTGTTACGACCGGCGCGTCCGGTGGTCCCGCGGAAAATCGTGAGTGGAGTTGTAACGGCTCTATTTGGATGGGATGCTTATAAATACTTGTTGACCGGCCCTTGGGGAGCTGGCTGGCATTTCTAACATACTTGTGCATCCTTTGAGCTAGAGCTACTCCTCCCACTCATCTCTCTTGCTTGATTGCAAATCAAAAGTGAGATTGAGTGATCCCAAAGTGCATTGCATAGCTTGAGAGCATCTAGTGGCACTTGTGGGTGGTTTAGCCGGTGGATTTCTTGTTACTCTTGGAGAGTACCGCTCCTAGCCGGCTTGGAGATTGTTGGAGGCGTTGGCAAGAGAAGGTGATTGTTCTTGGCCACCTCCGGTTGATTGTGAGAGGTTCTTGTGCTTTCCTCGGCGGGACGCCAAAAGCAACTCTAGTGGAATCCGCGTGTCATTGAGTTACCTCACTTGAGAGTGGTGTCTTGCGGTGCCTTGCGGGGCGTGCCTTGAGGGGCAAGTGACTTGAGGGTCACACCGAGGAACCATCTAAGTGTTGGTCGACACAACCGGTGACGTAGCTTGTCGGTGCACAAGTGAACACCGGGTGAACAAATATTGTGTCTCTTGTCTCCCGGTGATTGGTCTTCATATTGTGTTGTTGTCAATATTGATTGATTGTATATCATCTTGGTGATTGGCAACATCTTCTCTTCACCGTCGGTATAATAATCACAATCCTCTCTCTTGCATTTACATTCACTAGTTTATCTTGTGTAGCTCTAGTAGTAGCTTTGCTAGTAGTGTTAGCTTGTTCTCTAGTGTAACCTTAGTGACATAGCTCTTGTGTGAACTAGAGATCTTAATCTACTAGACTTGTGGATAGGAGGCTTGCATCACAACCTTTGGCTAAGCAAAACTCGCTTTACGCCGTTTGTTTTTCTAACAAGTTTACTTAGTGGTTCTTGTAGTTTTTTTTTAATAGGCTATTCACCCCCCCTCTAGCCATCTAGGACCTTACAAGTGGTATCGGAGCCGTGGTCACCGTTTTAATCAAGGCTTAACATCCTTCGGTGTGAAAAATGGCTCAAATTGTGTTCAATCATGTTGGGGGCAAGCCACCGTTCTTTGATGGTGTTAGTTCTTTTGCTCATTGGAAGAGAAAGATGACAATGTACCTTGGTTCTATTCATGAGAGAGTATTGCAAGTCACCGAGAATGATTTTGCTATCATTGATCCCGATCATCTCACCGATGAAGATAGAGCAAATAGAACATGCAATAGAATGGCTCTCAATACACTTTACAATGGCATTGACACAAAAGTATTTGAGGGCATCAAGGATTTAGATTTGGCAAATGAAGTATGGACAAGGTTGAGTGAAACATATGAGGGCACTAAGGTTGTGAAGAGTGCCAAGCTATATGGGCTCAAGAGTGAGTTTGAGAACTTCAAGAAAAAGGATGATGAAACAATCATTGAAATGTTTCATAGATTGCAAGTAATAGTCAATGATCTCAAGAGCTTAGGGCACAAGACTCAAGATCAAGATTTTTGTCACAAGTTCTTATTGAGCTTACCTAGAAGATTCAAGATGTTGATCATGATGTTGCAAAGAGATGGGCTTGAAGCAATGAAGCCTAATGATTTGCTTGGTGAAGTATTGACCTATGACAAATATGATCAAGATGTTGATGACAAGGAGAAAGTGGAAGATGAGAAGAAGAAGAAGACCGTGGCATTCAAAGCCACCTCCTCCAAGGGCAAAGCTACCATCATTGAAGAAGAAGAAGACAACAATGAAGATGGGGAATTTGAAATTAATGATGAGGCACTTGCTCTTGTAGTCAAGAAGATGGGTCACATGTTCATCAAGAGAAGAGGCTTTAAGAAGAGAAATGACAACTTCAAAAGAAATGAGCAACAAAGAAAGTGCTTCAATTGTGATAGCACCGAGCACCTTCAAGCGGAATGTCCTTATGATAAAAAGAAGAACAAAAAGGACAAGTTTGAGAAGAAGAAGAGAGAGGCCAAGATGACATTCAAGAAAGGCAAAAATGGTGCCTATGTGATCACTTGGGAAAGTGAAGATAATGAAGAAGAAGAAGAAGAATCATCTAACAATGCTTTTGCTTCCATTGCTATCAACAAGAAGCCATCACTATTTGATTCATCCTCTTCATGTTTCATGGCTAAAGAAGCTAAGGTATTATATGATGAGAGTGATGATGAAAGTGAAATGGAATATGCTCATGATAGTGATAATGATAATGATAATGAAAATGATGATGATGAACCAACTAAAGAACAACTATATGACTTGATGCAACAAACTAGAGACATAGCCATTGCCAAGGACAAAGAGTGTAAGAAGCTTTCAATGAAAGTAGCAATACTTGAGAAAGTCCTTAGTGAGCTTAAGACCACTCATGAGAGTCTAGTGGAAGACCATGAGGATCTTGATAAGGCTCATTCCAAGCTTGAAAAAGCTCACTCATTGCTACTTGAGCAACAAGCTAAGAAGAAGGTTGTTGTATCATGTGATATAGGTGTTACATGTGATATAATTGATGAATCCATTAATGAACCTATCATCATGTCAAATGCTAACCCTTCTTGTAGCTCTTCATCCACCACCACTAACTCTACCTCCACTACTAGTGATGGTTTCACTTGTGATGCTTCACTAATGGTTGAGAATGAGACTCTCAAGAGAGAGGTGGATGAGCTCACTCACGCCCTAGGCAAAGCCTATGGTGGTGAGGCCCGCTTGCTTAAGTGCTTGGGTAGCCAAAGGTTCTCTCTTAACAAAGAAGGATTAGGCTACAACCCCAAGAAAGGCAAGTCGGCCTTTGCAACTCCAAAGCCTAGCTTTGTGAAGAGCAATGGTCGGTTTTGCAATAGATGCAAGCAAGTTGGGCACCTAGAGCATAATTGCAATAAAAAGAATCAAAGCAAGAACTTTGTTAATGCTATACCTTTTGATTCTTGCTATGTGCTTACCAAGGGTGTGAAGGGTGTGCAAGCTAAGTTTGTTGGTACACCAATTGTGGGCCCAAAGAAGAAGGCTATTTGGGTACCAAAGAGCTTAGTTACTAACCTACAAGGACCCAAACAAAAGTGGGTACCTAAACTTCATTGATTTGCTTGTAGGTCAATTACAAAGCCGGAGGAAGGCATTGGATTATTGATAGTGGGTGCACTCAACACATGACCGGTACATCAAGAATGTTTGACTCAATCAATGACAATGATAGTGGTGTTGATTCTATCACATTTGGCAATAACAAGAAAGGCAAGGTTATTGGCTTGGGAAAGATTGCAATTTCAAATGACATGAGTATCTCCAATGTGTTACTAGTTGAAAGCTTGGATTTCAATCTTCTATCCGTGGCACAAATATGTGATCTAGGCTACAAATGCATCTTTGGGATTGATGATGTGGAAGTTATTAGTGTGGATGGTTCAAATGTGGCATTCAAGGGGTTTAGATATGAGAATCTCTACCTAGTTGACTTCAAGGCTAGAGAGACTTCTTTGACAACTTGCTTAGTCTCCAAATCAAGCATGGGTTGGCTTTGGCATAGAAGGCTTGGTCATGTTGGCATGAAACAATTGAAGAAGCTTACAACTCACAATCTTGTCAATGGTTTGAAAGATGTTGAATTTGAGAAGAATAAGCTTTGTAGTGCATGTCAAGCCGGCAAGCAAGTTGGAAGCTCACATCCAAAGAAGAGTACAATGAGCACATGCAAAGCATTTGAGTTGATGCACATGGATCTATTTGGACCAACAACATATACAAGCATAGGCGGCAACAAGTATGGCTTTGTCATAGTGGATGACTTCACAAGATTCACATGGGTATTCTTTCTTAGTGACAAAAGTGAAGTGTTTGACACCTTCAAGACATTTCTCACTAGAGTTCACAATGAGTTTGAGGTTAGAATCAAGAAAGTGAGAAGTGACAATGGAAGTGAGTTCAAGAATACAAGAATTGAAGAACTTTGTGATCATTATGGTATTGGACATCAATTCTCGGCCAAGTACACTCCACAATCAAATGGCCTAGTTGAGAGGAAGAATAGAACATTGCTTGATATGGCTAGATCAATGCTCCATGAGTACAATGTGAGTCAATCATTTTGGGATGAAGCAATCAATACCGCTTGCTACTACATCAATAGACTATATTGTCATCCATTGCTAGAGAAGACCCCATATGAGCTACTTCATGGAAGAAAGCCCAATATTTCTTACTTTAGGGTTTTTGGTTGCAAATGCTATATCTTGAAGAAAGGCACTAGATTGGGGAAGTTTGACAAGAGATGTGATGAGGGGTTCCTACTTGGTTATTCAACTACAAGCAAAGCTTATAGAGTTTGGAACAACTCAAGTGGCACTCTAGAGGAAGTCCATGATGTGCAATTTGATGAAACCAATGGGTCACAAGATGAAGAAGAAAATCTAGATGATATTGGTGGAACTCTATTAGTGGAAGCAATGAAGAACATGGACATTGGGGACATTAGAGCAAAGCAAGTAATTGATATTCAAGATAATGATAAAGATCAAGTGCTCAATTCACCATTCAAGCTAGTTAGTGACTCTCAAGTGCAAGATCATGGTGCTAGTTCTTCTCATCAAGATACATCAAGTGATCAACCAAGCTCAAGCAATCAAGTGCAAGTACTCCAACCACAACATATTGCAAGGGATCACCCCATTGATAGTGTTATTGGTGATATTAGAAGTGGTGTGCAAACAAGATCAAGATTGGCTATGTTTTGTGAGCATGCATCATTTGTGTCAACCATAGAACCAAAGAAGATAGAAGAAGCTTTGAGGGATGCCGATTGGATCATGGCTATGCAAGAAGAGCTTAATAATTTCACAAGAAATGATGTTTGGGAGTTGGTAGAAAGGCCAAATGACTACAATGTGATTGGAACCAAGTGGGTGTTCAAAAACAAGCAAGATCAAGATGGTATTGTAGTGAGAAACAAAGCAAGACTAGTTGCTCAAGGTTACACTCAAGTTGAAGGTCTTGACTATGATGAGACATATGCTCCCGTGGCAAGATTGGAGGCAATAAGGATTCTATTGGCTTATGCTTGTGCACACAACATCAAACTATATCAAATGGATGTCAAAAGTGCATTTCTCAATGGGATCATCAATGAGTTAGTCTTCGTTGAGCAACCGCCCGGATTTGGAGATGACAAGAAACCCAACCATGTGTACAAGTTGAAGAAGGCTTTATATGGCTTAAAGCAAGCACCTAGAGCATGGTATGAGAGGTTAAGGGATTTCCTTCTCTCTAAGGGATTCAAGATGGGCAAGGTTGATACAACTCTATTCACCAAGAAGATTGGAAATGATCTATTCATAGTGCAAATATATGTTGATGACATCATCTTTGGATCAACCAATCAAGCTTATTGTGAAGAATTTGGTGCTATGATGGCTAAAGAGTTTGAAATGTCTATGATTGGTGAACTTAGCTACTTCCTTGGTCTTCAAGTAAAGCAATTGAAGAATGGGACATTTGTGAGTCAAGGGAAATACATAAGGGACATGTTGAAGAAGTTTGGAATGCAAGATGCAAAGCCAATTTCAACTCCAATGGGTACAAATGGCAATTTGGATAGTGATCTTGATGGCAAAATGGTGAATCAAAAGGAATATCGGTCTTTGATTGGAAGTCTACTCTATGTCACCGCATCAAGGCCGGATGTCATGTTTAGTGTTTGCATGTGTGCTAGATATCAAGCCTCACCTAGAGAGAGTCATCTCACGGCCGCAAAGAGAATATTGAGGTACTTAAAGCAAACAAGAGATGTTGGACTATGGTATCCCAAGGGGTCAAAGTTTGAATTGATTGGATATTCGGACTCCGACTATGGGGGTTGCAAGATCAATAGAAAGAGCACAAGTGGCACATGTCAATTACTTGGAAGATCACTTGTGTCATGGTCCTCAAAGAAACAAAATAGTGTGGCAATCTCTACCGCCGAAGCCGAATATGTGAGTGCGGGGAGTTGTTGTGCACAATTGCTATGGATGAAATCAACCTTGAAGGATTATGGTCTCAACTTCAAGAATGTGCCATTGCTATGTGATAATGAGAGTGCAATCAAGATGATACAAAACCCGGTTCAACATGGAAGAACAAAGCATATTGACATAAGACATCATTTCATTAGAGATCATCAACAAAAGGGAGATATTGCCGTTGAGAGTGTTGGCACCGATGATCAACTTGCCGATATTCTCACTAAGCCACTTGATGAAAAGAGGTTTTGCAAGCTAAGGAATGAATTGAACATTCTTGATTTCTCAAACATGAGTTGAATGCACCCCACTCACTTATTGACATGCCTCTCCTTCGACATTGCAAGGTAAAAGTTGATTGACATGTCATTCATTCTATGCTAAGGACCTTGCTAGAGCATGTAGACATAATAAGTGGTATGCATTAGCATTCATGATAAATCAAATGAATTTGATGGATATATGTTACCACTATTGCCTCTTTGATTGTTTTGATCTAGTGGTGGCATATGCCATGTTTGTGAGCTTGCAAACCTAGTGTTAAATCTAGAAGACTTGCTATAAGTGTTTAATTCAACATAGGCAAGATAACCCTTATTATGAGGTGTGAAGAAGCTTGTCTTTGGTTCAAATCGAATTAAATATCTTTGGCAAGTGTTCTAGGTTGAACCAACATTGATGAATTTTAACCTACTCCATCGAACATTTTTCTTCTCTCCACAATTTGATCCCATTTTTGGGTAAGTTGTTGACAAAGGGGGAGAGAAAAAGATGATTCAACATGATAAAGGGGTAAATAAAGGGGTAAATAAAATTTTTGATGCACACAAGTAGGGGGAGCAAGCTCATAAACAAAGTTGTTGCATTTGCTTGTGCATTTTCATATGACTTGCTCATTGCACAAGTATTTAAATTCAATATACATGCTTGTGTGGTGCAATGCTAGTATAGAACTTGGATGATGAAATGATCTACTAGCATGCATATGAATAGTTTTACATATGGTATCTAGACTTGCCTAAAGCTTTACAAGTGGTCCAAGAACCTTTACATATAATGTTGATCTCACGAGGTTCTTGAGTTTTTGTTGGATGTCTAGTTACTTCATGATGCTAAGGATGGTGTAAAAGGCAACTCCGATTGGTATCACGCTTCAAAGGTCCATTTCTTACACCTTAGCATCATTTTGGTAGAATTACTCTCCCAACACTTCTATCCATACATATGTGCAAAGCTTTCAATCCAAACTCTATGCACATATGTAGGGGGAGCTAATGCTACCAAAACCGAGCTTGTGATAATTGTCCAAACTTTACTTATGAGCAAAATGATTGGACAAGTATGACAAGTTCAAAATTTTTATTATCAAAATCATCTTTGTGAGGGTTGTCATCAATTACCAAAAAGGGGGAGATTGAAAGTACCTAGTTTGGTTTTGGCTAATTGATGAAACCTAGGACTAACCTTTGTATCTAAGTGGATGATTTAGATAAAGGTGGTCATTGAATATGAGACATGACATTGACTCATATGACCAAGATGGTGAAGACCAAGATGAGGCTTGGCTCGATGGACCGGTTGTGAAGGTGAAGGGCTAGTCGAGGCTTCGAAGCGAAGGACCATGCGATGGTGAAGCTTGAGCAAGACTTGGCGCCGATGGACCGATGCAACGGTGAAGAGCAAGTGAAATCAAGGTCGATGGATCGAGACGGTCATGTGATGATATGAAGTGGATCATATCCTTTGGAGAGACAAAATGGGCTCAAGGCAAAGGTATAACCATAGGGCCATTTTGTTTTACACTCAAGACACCATAGAGGGTGTGAGTGGTTTAGGGTCGATAGCCGAACTATTAAGAGGGGAAGTCTTATCGGTTATTCGACGCATGGGTGCCACTAGGTGAATTCATGAAGTGCATTGCATGTAGGGCCTAGTGAGCTAACTGGAAAACCTTTGAAAATGATCGAGAAAAAGCTAACACACAAGCACATGGAGATGTACACTTGATGGTGTTGGCACATTTGCAAAGGTGGCGTTGGTCGCGCTGAGGTTTGCGGGTAGAGAGGGGTTTGGGTTCCTCTCTCCCTCCCGCCGAGCGTGCGAGCGCGGGATTCAGGCGATTTCGGGGAAATGAAATGCCTATTTTCCATTGCGCCGGAAGTCGGAAAAGAAACGGAGGCGAACGCGGTCACAGAAGGCACCGGACGCAGCACCGGACGCTGCACCGGACGCGGTCAGTTTCGACCGGCGCGTCCGGTCAGTACAGCGTCAGGGTCTGGCGCGCGAGCTAGGGTTTGACACCGGCGCGTCCGGTGACCCACGGGACCGGCGCGTCCGGTCTGGCGATCAGCGAGTCACGAAGTCTTCGGACGCGGTGCGCGTCCGGTCCCTCACCATCGGACGCGTCCGGTGGTCCAGGGAGCTTACTGGACTCGCACCGGACGCGGGTACTGTGGCGTCCGGTGGTTGCGAGGAGCGCGTCCGGTGATGTCTTCGCGGGCGTGGGTGCTGTGCGCACCGGCGCGTCCGGTGTTTCGCAACAGCGCGTCCGGTGGCTCGTTTGACCGTTGGCGCGCAGTGACCGTTGGAGGATCTAACGGACGAATTTGAATTTGGAGGACACGTGGACGTCACAGGGACACCGGACGCGGTTGGGCGCGTCCGGTCTGTTACGACCGGCGCGTCCGGTGGTCCCGCGGAAAATCGTGAGTGGAGTTGTAACGGCTCTATTTGGATGGGATGCTTATAAATACTTGTTGACCGGCCCTTGGGGAGCTGGCTGGCATTTCTAACATACTTGTGCATCCTTTGAGCTAGAGCTACTCCTCCCACTCATCTCTCTTGCTTGATTGCAAATCAAAAGTGAGATTGAGTGATCCCAAAGTGCATTGCATAGCTTGAGAGCATCTAGTGGCACTTGTGGGTGGTTTAGCCGGTGGATTTCTTGTTACTCTTGGAGAGTACCGCTCCTAGCCGGCTTGGAGATTGTTGGAGGCGTTGGCAAGAGAAGGTGATTGTTCTTGGCCACCTCCGGTTGATTGTGAGAGGTTCTTGTGCTTTCCTCGGCGGGACGCCAAAAGCAACTCTAGTGGAATCCGCGTGTCATTGAGTTACCTCACTTGAGAGTGGTGTCTTGCGGTGCCTTGCGGGGCGTGCCTTGAGGGGCAAGTGACTTGAGGGTCACACCGAGGAACCATCTAAGTGTTGGTCGACACAACCGGTGACGTAGCTTGTCGGTGCACAAGTGAACACCGGGTGAACAAATATTGTGTCTCTTGTCTCCCGGTGATTGGTCTTCATATTGTGTTGTTGTCAATATTGATTGATTGTATATCATCTTGGTGATTGGCAACATCTTCTCTTCACCGTCGGTATAATAATCACAATCCTCTCTCTTGCATTTACATTCACTAGTTTATCTTGTGTAGCTCTAGTAGTAGCTTTGCTAGTAGTGTTAGCTTGTTCTCTAGTGTAACCTTAGTGACATAGCTCTTGTGTGAACTAGAGATCTTAATCTACTAGACTTGTGGATAGGAGGCTTGCATCACAACCTTTGGCTAAGCAAAACTCGCTTTACGCCGTTTGTTTTTCTAACAAGTTTACTTAGTGGTTCTTGTAGTTTTTTTTAATAGGCTATTCACCCCCCCTCTAGCCATCTAGGACCTTACAATCCCATCGATGCACCACCCGAGCCGGGACAGGAGTGAGGTGCGATCCCCGAGCTCCGAGAGCTCGCGGGCCTCAGCCGCTTACAATCTTGCGCGCTGTGCAGAAACTCCCTGCAACGCAGACACCGTTGGGGGAGCTTGCAGGTGGCCACCCGGTGTGTGGATGAGAGGCAATTAAAGCACTTCCCATGGAGATCAGTGTTGACGGTTCTTAAGTATCAATTTTAATTATCCAATAAATAAGGAAAAGGACTTATATGCAAGCAACACCTAGAATTAGGGTTTGATCTGACAGAATTCCATGAATTTTGTTGTTTATCTATTTCTGCAGGGGGTTATCAGGAAATACAAAGGAAAGGCCCACACGTCGGAATTACATAGAGATATTAACGTGTTCACCGATTTTCTATCATCTAGAAGACTCCAGAAGCCACGGGATCGAACGGGAGGCCGAACGGGCCCGGGACCAGGGCGCCCGCCCTGGACCCTGGGGCGCCCGCCCTAGGTCTGCAACCAATCAGGACGAGTCTCGCGGATTATGCCCCACCGACCTAAAGGATCAAGGAAAACCGTGCGATTAATGTCGGTTTGATCCGACGGCCCAGGTTCACTTGAAGGGACTATATAAGCAGGACCCCTGGCCCCTGGAGAGGAGAATCCAAGTCCATTATTTTCATATTTTCCAGAGAGGATTCAGAGAGAGAGGTTCCCTTAGGGTTCCCACCTCATTAGGGCTTAGCATCCAATGTGAGATTAGACTTAGTTCTTCTAGATTGAGAGAGATAGAGTGGAGGTATAGATCGAAGGAAGCCCGGCCTGTCGGCGATTACTTCGAGGTTGTACCTGCAGGATCAAGTTCTCCTAACCCGAGGCTTGCTCCTAGGATTCTTCAGTATTTCGACTTCTAAATTCTAGTAAGTTCTTTGTTTTATTGTTCTTTGGTTTATGAGTTTACTTTAATCTCTTCGCGTAGAGTTTAGAGTAATCATCTCTAGCGTAAACGAGGTGTTTGGGCTAGGATACTCATAGATATCCCCTGTCTAGCCGGACCGTGGTAGTAGCGAGGAACGTGACATTTCCGTAGCTACCTTTGTATTCCATATCCCGTTAGCAGGATCGATAGGGTTTATAGGTGCGGGTCGAACATCCTTTGAGGTGTCTAGATTCCGTGAGCCTCCCCAATAGAGCAGTAGATCATCCTTACCAAGGTTAGAACGAGAGTGCAGTTGCAGTCTTCTCTATACATCGCTCACATCAAATCACAGTGGTTGTAGCCTAAAGGTTAGTAGTAATAGATTTGGTTAGTCAGATGCACGCTTTCTCCTAGTGGTAAAAAAATAAATACGATGCTCTGGATAACATCCCGGGTGAAGTGCTCACCGATATCCATGCGCTTGCGGATCATTTCCTAATTGCGTTACCAAATATCAACAAGCATTTCTGGCGCCGTTGCCGGGGAGAAAGACGGTTTGCTGAGATAACCTTGAATCTTACTACTAGCTTGTACCTATATTTTTATCTTTCTTTATCTTTTTATTCCTTATCTTTTCTTTATTCTTACCTTATGGAGAACCAAGATTCTAAATCAATCTATCAATTTGCAACACCTTCGGAAACTGACCTTTTACCATGGGAGTCATCACAGCCTATCCAAACATCCCAGTATAGGTTAAGTTCAAGGTTAATTGCCATGATTGAGAACCTATCCTTTTCGGGAAAGGAAGACGAAAATCCTTACCTTCATATTAGAGATTTTGAGCAAACATGCGATTGTCTTCGTATTGAAGGCATTTCTGATAAGACTTTACGTTGGAAGCTTTTTCCTTTTTCCTTAAGAGGAGAAGCTAGACGATGGTATAGTCAGAAGGTAAGTCAACAACGAGGTGAATGGGGAGTCTTACGAGCCAACTTCTGTTTAGATTTTTATTCCCTCGATCGTATCGCCGACCTTAGACTCGAAGTTCTATCTTTTAAACAAAAAGAAAATGAAACTTTGGGAAAATCCTGGAAACGTTTTTCTGATCTTTTAGAATCTGGTCCAAAACTCAATATTGAAGACCCTATTCTCCTTTTTCATTTCTTTCAACGTCTTCAGAAAGATCATAAACAAATGCTACATACAATGTCTAGAGGTTCTTTCTTTCGTATCCCTACTGATGAAGCTAGAGCGATCCTAGATAGAATCCTAGAAGCTGAGATGGATAATACCCTCCATGATGAAACCTACGAAGCCGAAGTAGACACTCTGCCGAATTCTTCACCTACTTCAGCTATCCCAAGTTTTGAGCCACAAAAGGAAGAAATTCCACCACCTGATTTCATGCTGGATATAGAATTCGATCTTTTTGCTGATTTTGGAAACATTTCAAACTACCATTCTATAGACAAACCCCAAAGCGGCCATTATAGCATTTGTTTACCAAGTGAATATCAATTGAGAGAGCTTATCTCAGTCATGAGTAGCGAATGGTTGGAGGAGTCAGAGCTTTCCTCTGAAGTGATCCGTTTGGATACACCTCCTATCACTATAAGCTGTGCTTATGATTCTGATCAATTTGATGCTCTCTATAATCCTGTTGTGGGGATCAATATCATGTCTGAAGCTTTTGCACTTAAATTATTTGAAAAATTAATTTTAACCCCCACAACAAAGTTCATGAAGGAATCTTCGGGACGATTGGTCCCCAGTCTTGGAATTGTGAATGTCCTACCCTTTATGGTAGAAGGCTCCATGATTCATTTGAACTTTTATATCTTTGATACATGGGACTTCGACCTGTTGATAGGACAACCATTTAGAAGACTCCTTTATGAAGGTCAAACTGGAAAGCTACACATTTCTTTTGGAAAGGATTTTAAATTCCCTATGACAATTTCTCACTCCTTGAATAATAAGATCGAGTCATCTCTTTTGCCTGATCCTATGGAAGAGGTAAAAGCTGCGTCTCTAGAGCTTTTAAATGAATCAGACTTAGAAGAAGAAGCCCCTTTCTTCATAGAAGAGGAAGCTGAACCTTCTGAACCTGAACCTTTAGAATAATTTGCAGAAACACCCAGACCTCCTATAGAGCTTAAAACTTTACCACCCGGTCTTATCTATGCTTTCATAAATAATAATCCAGAGTTTCCTGTGATTATTAGTAATAAACTCACTCAGGAACAAACTCTGCGATTAATGACCGTTTTAGAAAAACATCACTCAGTCTTTGGCTACTCACTCCAAGATCTTACAGGAATCAGTCCTATGATTTGCACCCATCGCATTTCGATAGATCCTTCTGTTTCACCTTCTCGGGAACCCCAACGTAGACTCAACAACGCGATGAGAGAAGTAGTTAAAAAGGAAGTTATAAAGTTGCTGCATGCAGGGATTATATATCCTGTGCCGCATAGTGAGTGGGTGAGCCCTGTTCAAGTTGTGCCTAAAAAGGGAGGCATGACTGTTGTTACAAATGAGAAGAACGAGCTAATTCCGCAACGCACCGTCACAGGGTGGCGGATGTGCATTGACTATAGAAAACTGAATAAAGCCACGAAAAAGGATCACTTTCCTTTACCTTTTATAGATGAGATGTTAGAGCAGTTATCGAACCATTCGTTCTTCTGTTTCTTATATGGATATTCAGGGTACCACCAGATCCCGATCCATCCTGATGATCAAAGCAAAACCACTTTTACCTGTCCATACGGAACTTATGCTTATCGTAGAATGTCTTTTGGGCTATGTAATGCACCAGCTTCTTTTCAAAGATGCATGATGTCTATATTTTCTGATATGATTGAAGAGATTATGGAAGTTTTCATGGATGATTTTTCTGTTTATGGAAAAACTTTTGATAATTGTCTTGAAAACTTAGACAAGGTTTTGCAAAGATGCAAAGAAAAGCACTTAGTCCTTAACTGGGAAAAATATCATTTTATGGTTAGGGAAGGAATAGTGCTAGGACACCTAGTGTCTGAAAGAGGTATTGAGGTAGATAAAGCTAAAATTGAAGTAATAGAACAACTACCTCCACCTGTGAATATAAAAGGAATTCGAAGCTTTCTTGGCCATGCTGGTTTTTATCGCAGATTCATAAAAGATTTTTCATTTATTGCTAGACCACTCACTCTTTTGCTAGCCAAGGATGCTCCTTTCGAATTTGATGATGCATGTTTAAAAGCTTTTGAATTATTAAAGAATGCACTCATCTCTGCACCAATCATTCAACCCCCTGATTGGTCGTTGCCTTTTGAAATTATGTGTGATGCTAGTGATTATGCTGTGGGGGTAGTTTTGGGGCAAACAAAAGACAAGAAGCATCATGCAATTGCTTACGCCAGTAAAACTTTGACAGGAGCTCAACTTAATTATGCAACCACTGAAAAAGAGCTTCTGGCTGTTGTCTTTGCCATTGATAAATTTAGATCTTACTTAGTAGGAGCTAAAATAATTGTTTACACTGATCATGCTGCACTAAAATATTTGCTCACTAAAAAAGATGCTAAACCTCGCCTAATTAGATGGATCTTGTTACTCCAAGAATTTGACTTAGAAATAAAAGATAAAAAGGGAGTAGAAAATTCTGTTGCTGATCACTTGTCTAGAATGCACTTTAAGGATCCACAGGAAACACCCATTAATGATTCACTCCGGGACGACATGCTCTATGTTATCAACAGGTCTGACCCCTGGTATGCAGATATTGTTAATTTTATGGTTTCAGGGTATGTACCACCAGGAGCGAACAAGAAGAAGCTTATTCAAGAAAGTCGTTCACACATATGGGATGAGCCATACCTCTTCCGAGTATGCGCCGATGGCTTACTCAGAAGGTGTGTGACCACTGAGGAAGGGTGGAAGATCATCGACAGATGCCATTCATCACCATACGGAGGTCATTATGGAGCATTCCGTACACATTCAAAGATCTGGCAATGTGGATTCTATTAGCCTACAATGTATGAAGACACAAGGCAATATATCAGAAGATGTGGGCCATGTCAAAGGCACGGAAACATAAATACAAGAGATGCTATGCCACTCACCAACAACCTTCAGATTGAGCTCTTTGATGTTTGGGGAATAGACTACATGGGTCCATTTCCTCCATCAAAGAAGTGTGAATTCATCTTGGTGGTAGTTGACTACGTCTCCAAGTGGGTAGAAGCACTACCTTGCAAGCGTGCCGACAATATTAATTCAAAGAGGATGTTTGAAGAGATTATATTTCTAAGATTTGGAGTCTCTAGGGTGGTGATAAGTGATGGGGGATCACACTTCATTGACAAACGCTTTGAGCATTATCTAGCAAAACATGGAATCCGTCACAACGTTGCTACCCCATATCATCCTCAGACAAGTGGCCAAGCAGAGACTTCCAACAAGCAAATCAAGAATATTCTTCAGAAAATAGTAAATGAGATGGGAACAGCATGGAAGGAAAAGTTACCCGATGCACTCTAGGCATACCGGACAGCGTACAAGACCCCAATTGGAATGACCCCATACCAATTGGTGTACGGGAAGACTTGCCACTTGCCTGTTGAACTAGAGTTCAAAGCACACTGGGCCATAAGAAGATGGAATATGGACCTAGATGTTGCTGGAGATCATAGAAGAATGCAACTATCAGAATTGGAAGAATGGCGAGAGAAAGCATATCACAATTCGAAGATCTACAAAGAAAGAGTCAAAAGATGGCATGACAAGGGGATCAAGAAGAAGGAGTTCTCACCCGGAGATAAGGTATTACTTTTTAATTCCAGGGTGAAGCTTTTCGGGCATGGAAAACTCCGGAGTAAATGGGAAGGACCATACAAGGTAGTCAATTCATCATCCCACGGAGCTATTACACTTCAAAACGACGAAGGAAACAAGTATGGGGGAATCCCCTCGACATGGTAAAAGCACTTCGATTGCACCACTCCATGATTCAGGTACATACTCTGCACGCTTTATTTACATATATACAAATACATATTGGGCTGTGTAGAATATTGTTCCTAACATGATAATTTAAGAAGACAAAAATATTTTTAATCATGATCAATCTCACTCTGTGATATTTCTGAAAACCTGCATTTATTGAAAATCATTTTAAAAACCATGTGTTACTCAAGTCATTGTGGAATGTGAGATGGTAGAATATGAGTATCTTATTCTTGAAATCTTTGTCGCTTGGAGATTTTCTTTTCAAAAACTTCAAAAATATAGCTACCATCCTCAATATTTTATATGCCTGATAAACCTTAAAATATTAATTTGTTTTGTATTGAGTTTGTGCAAAACGAGTTAGACCCTTGTTGAGAGATTTATCATGCTCCCAAGATCAAGACATTTTTATTCAGAAAGATTCACTCTTCCGAAGTATTATTGCATTGGAGGCATGGGCTATGCAAAAATATAAATTTCGAGGAAATAAAAAAGAGCAAGTGCTCGACAACCTCGTAGAAAAATGGACAAGTGTCCGGAAGTAGAATTAGGGGTACCTCAGTATCCACCAGAAAAAAAATGAGATGATAAAAATATATATGGTAAAAAGAAAATGATAGCCCATGGTCCCTCTAATAAGCAATATGCCAGTAAGAGTTGACAAGTTTTAATTTTCAAAGTCTTTGATCTAAGAGTATGGCATTCCTCTCCTCGGATCCCGTTTTGACCCAGGCAATATATGCAAAGTAAGTATGCTTGAGAATTTCTACCAATTAAAACAGCCTCAGTGAGATATACAAAAGATAAATGAGTGATCTGAGAGCCCCTATGAGGATAAAGGTATGCTAAGTTTTCTATTCAAAAATATATAAAAAAACTCCAAGTGACAGGATGAGAAGAAAGGATCTCTACTTCAACCATATATTTCCCTGACTATAGTGCACAATGGACATTCACAACACCGTGCAGGTATAAAAAGAATGCTTTACAATGTTTCAACCCCAGTTATTTTTCTGAACCATCCTTTTCTCGAGGACGAGTAAAAGCCTAAGTATGGGGGTGTTTGTTGACGGTTCTTAAGTATCAATTTTAATTATCCAATAAATAAGGAAAAGGACTTATATGCAAGCAACACCTAGAATTAGGGTTTGATCTGACAGAATTCCACGAGTTTTGTTGTTTATCTGTTTCTGCAGGGGGTTATCAGGAAATACAAAGGAAAGGCCCACACGTCGGAATTACATAGAGATATTAACGTGTTCACCGATTTTCTATCATCTAGAAGACTCCAGAAGCCACGGGATCGAACGGGAGGCCGAACGGGCCCGGGACTAGGGCGCCCGCCCTGGACCCTGGGGCGCCCGCCCTAGGTCTGCAACCAATCAGGACGAGTCTCGCGGATTATGCCCCACCGACCTAAAGGATCAAGGAAAACCGTGCGATTAATGTCGGTTTGATCCGACGGCCCAGGTTCACTTGAAGGGACTATATAAGCAGGACCCCTGGCCCCTGGAGAGGAGAATCCAAGTCCATTATTTTTATATTTTCCAGAGAGGATTCAGAGAGAGAGGTTCCCTTAGGGTTCCCACCTCATTAGGGCTTAGCATCCAATGTGAGATTAGACTTAGTTCTTCTAGATTGAGAGAGATAGAGTGGAGGTATAGATCGAAGGAAGCCCGGCCTGTCGGTGACTACTTCGAGGTTGTACCTGTAGGATCAAGTTCTCCTAACCTGAGGCTTGCTCCTAGGATTCTTCAGTATTTCGACTTCTAAATTCTAGTAAGTTCTTTGTTTTATTATTCTTTGGTTTATGAGTTTACTTTAATCTCTTCGCGTAGAGTTTAGAGTAATCATCTCTAGCGTAAATGAGGTGTTTGGGCTAGGATACTCATAGATATCCCCTGTCTAGCCGGACCGTGGTAGTAGCGAGGAACGTGACATTTCCATAGCTACCTTTGTATTCCATATCCCGTTAGCAGGATCGATAGGGTTTATAGGTGCGGGTCGAACATCCTTTGAGGTGTCTAGATTTCGTGAGCCTCCCCAATACAGCAGTAGATCATCCTTACCAAGGTTAGAACGAGAGTGCAGTTGTAGTCTTCTCTATACATCGCTCACATCAAATCACAGTGGTTGTAGCCTAAAGGTTAGTAGTAATAGATTTGGTTAGTCAGATGCACGCTTTCTCCTAGTGGTAAAAAAATAAATACGATACTATGGATAACATCCCGGGTGAAGTGCTCACCGATATCCGTGCGCTTGCGGATCATTTCCTAATTGCGTTACCAAATATCAACAATCAGCCGGGATGCGGCGTGGAGGACGACGAGGAGGTCGCCCCCCCCCCCCCGATCTGGTCCTCGGAGCACGACCAAGGCAGTCACACTGGTCGTGCCTCAGGCCGGAGGATCTCCCGCCATCCCTCGTCATTGGGGGCGGAGACCCGACCTCAGCGACCGAGGCGCTGACACGCCGGAATGCGACCCTCCACCGGCCGAGGTGGCAAGCCATGCACAAGTTGTGGACGTGGTCGGCGATGTTCCCCTGATGCCTCGGGCGGGAGGACAGCAGGGGCTTCGCAGGCTACATCGGTGGGCACGACGGTTGCAGCAGCAGCTTCCGCCGAACCGCATCCAGGTAGGGCGCCATGGAGGTTGACATCACGTCCGCGTCGGAGGCTTCGCCGAAGTCATCATCGGCCCAGCAACGAGCCTTGGGTCGTCCCCTCGTGCCTCCCCCAGGATGGAAAGGGGCAGCGTAAGGGGACAGGGTGGACGAGCTCGGGAAGGGGGTAGCAGCATGCCTACGGAAGCCTGAGGAAGCCGGGGCAACGACATCCTCGTCCTCATCCTCGTCCTCGTCCTCGCCTTCGAGGACGTCCTCGATGAGAACTAGCTCGTCTACCAGAGGGGTGGACGGCGGGCTCAAGGCAGGGGCGGATGGGCGGACGAGGAAGACGTCGGGGGCAGCACCGCGCTCCTCACGCTGCGCGGCAACACCGGCGGCGACCGGCAATGGCGACACCGACGGGGACGCGTGCGGGGGGCCACAACCACTGCCGGCCGTCGCAGCAGATGAGAGGCATGGAGGCGTCCGCGGTAGCCCACCGGCCGCGGACCCGGAGGCCGCGGCCACGGTAGAGGCGACGGTCGCCGGCACCGAGCCGCCATCCTCGCACCCGGCGGCGGCCGCATCACCGTCGCAGGTGCCGGGGTGCCCGCAGCAGAGGACTGGCGGGGAGGGCGGCCCTCCCACGCGTGCTCGCACCGCTAGTAGTGGGGGGAGGTCGGAGGTGGGCTGGACGTCTCCTAGGCGGCCGGAGCGGTGGATCCAGGCGGGGGGAGCCAGATCCGGCTGAGTCTGGCGCGGAGGAGGCCGCCGGTGGCGGCGGTGAGGAGGTTAGGGAGGGGGAGGGGGAGGGGGAGGGGAGGGAAGGGAGGCCTGGGCGGCGGGGGTGGGGGGCGGCCGCCGGTGCCGGAGAGGCAGCCGGCGCCGCTGCCAGCGGCGGCGCGGGGAGGAGCAGGTTCGGGGTTGGGGGGAGCGGCGCGGCTCTCTTGTTTTTCCGCCGTTACGTCCCTAGCTATATATGAAATCTGGAAGAAATCGATTAACGACATATCCAACAACATAAGCATAGTACTAGCTAGTTCTAAAGTTGATAAATGTGGAGAAGAGAGATAACAACAATTATATATAATGTTGTGAGAGAGGGTCATCATGAAAAACGTTCGACAATATCTCTTGATCCCACGATAGTCACTTGTCTTTTGCATTGTTTAACGAATAAAAAATGATTTAGCTAGCTCTAAGCTAGACCATTGAGAACGCCCTAAGTACTTTGTTAATTAACAACAACTTCATGCATAAACCTACTCCTCCGTCTAAAAGGTATTAAAGTATTTAAATTTGTCCCAAATTATTATGTATAAGGTATATATTATAGGTGAATTTACTCTTCCAAAGCTCCAATCATATATATACCTTCCATTAGTGTGTACCACCAGGTGCAAAATGTATTAAGCACAAGATCTCTCTGCAGTTACATGTATATCATTTGTTTTACTCCATAATATATCCCAAAATTCATAGAAAATACCTTGTATTTCCAAGATGGAGGGAGTAGTAGATTCTTTTTAGCTTCTTCGAGAATTCCTTGCACTTGCATTCGTTCTTGAAGTTCATCATATTTTCTATATATAGTGAATTTTGTAAACATTATCAAGTTAATAATTAACTGTTCACGAAGGAGGCATGCATGTTTGGCAGTATACGGTATCTGTTCGAGGTGCTGGCTTACCTAGTAGGAGGTTTGGAAAACCGAAGAGATGTCAGTGAAACCTTTAATTTATAGTACTTCGTCCACTATCAGCAGTGTATGGTATATACATGTACAGCTCACAAACTAATCTAGTGACTAAGTCATTAATCTTATTGTCTTTTAATGTCACTTGACCTCCTACTAGGTAAGCCATTATTTTATGATTCACCAGAAACCACATATATTACTCCTATATAGAGTAGATATTTGCAGTTGTAGAGTGGCGCGTCCAAACTGAAGATTGAGGGCAGCAGGATACCCACGGTACCCCCACTAAGGAAACATATGTGTGATTTGTTCTCTTCACCCTTGTCATCTTTGTGCTATCAAAACCCAAACTAACACACACGAAAGAAATAATGGTGCAGACATAAGGTTGATATGTGCCCTTTTGTGTAGAGTTGTGATAAGTGATTGTGAGGAGATGATCGACTTTGGTTGAGTTTAGAGACTAACCATTGCGTGAGTGTGTGTGCAACATGCATGTTTCTTGGTTGTGTTGGTGTGCAGGTGTGGAACACAGAGACGGTCGACAGACATGGATAAGGTCAAGTAGAGACGTGTCGTACCGATGGATTGGGAGCGGTGAAGGACGGATGCAAGGCTTGGACCGAGGGACCAAGATGACCAGAAGACTGCCCGTTGGTAGCTGACACACTTGGGGACATCAACAAGCAAGAGTACATGAGGAGGAGTAGACTATGTTGACCAAGTCAAGAGGATAGTTGACCAAGTCAAACAAAGGCGCAAAAGGACTTGATGATCGGGTGGTCGAGGATGACTGTGACATGTGTCAAGATCGTGGAGGAGACGTAGCAGATACACTTCTCCAGACGGTTTGGTGGTTTGGGCCTCAAAATCACCGGTGGACAATTTTTGGGTTTGGGACTCAAAACCCGGTTGGAGTTCCAATGGGAACAGGAGGAGGCATGTGGCATCATCGCGAAGCTTGCTTCGAGACGAAGCAAAGTCGTGAAGAGCCCATGCCATCGAATGCACAGATCTTGAGTTGGACCATTTTCCCCATAGATTAAGTGGTTTAGCCAAAAAATCGAAGGACATTGTTGGGAGTGTGTAATAGCTCTATAACTAGCCCATCTCTCTAGTTGTCATTTCCATAGGTTTCCCAGTCTCCTAAGCACTGCTAGGAGATCCGCAGTATAGAGAGTGATTCCTCTACTGTGTAACCTGACCTCTATAAGAACCAAATCTTGTTGGTGCTTCAAATAAAACAAGTTGACCTCTGAAATTCATGGATAATATCTGAGTTCTTGTTTTGTTTCGGTTTTCCCTCTCCCGATCCCCTTTTTCTTGCATTTTGGGTGATTTCATTCTTTGAGGGACTTGGGACCGATTGGGATGGTTTGATAAATGCTATGACATATGAGGAACATATCTACAAGTCGAATTGACCAAATTCCTCATGAGCACAAGATTCGACACTTTTTTTAGGAAA
This sequence comes from Saccharum spontaneum, assembly GCA_022457205.1. Classification (NCBI taxonomy): domain Eukaryota; kingdom Viridiplantae; phylum Streptophyta; class Magnoliopsida; order Poales; family Poaceae; genus Saccharum; species Saccharum spontaneum. The sequence goes on from CM039616.1 coordinate 46,229,046, forward strand.
GTTTGGAAAACCCCGAGATCTGGTACGGAGATTTCTCGATCTATGGAGTTCCCATGGTCTTTTGGAGTTTATCTTTAAGCGATGGTTTCTAAACTTCCTTAGGAACCCTCCACAAAATTTGAGCCCAATCAGAGTTCATTTTATTGACTTTTCGCTTTCTCTTCTTTGGCTTGGGTTGCTGAAACCAAGCTGTGCGGAACTTCCACGCCGGAACAAGGAAGTTCCACGTTCGAGCGTTGAAGTTCCACAGTCTGGGGGTTGATAATTGACCTCTAGTGGCTCCGAGGCATGTCCTTGATTTACTCTTGCTTCTGCTTGTTCCGTGGCTATCCAGCAGTGCCTAGGAACTTTTCTCAGTCCTCAAGTCACCAATTGGCTTAGAGGGTTTTGAATCAAACTCTTGTTTCATTGTGATTGAAGTTGAGAGGTATGTTTTTTTGGTTTTTGGAGTGTTTTAGTGTTGTGCTTGGTTTTCTGTCGTGGTGAGTGTACAGCGGTGTTCTTTGGTCATTACCGAGAACATCCGGTCACCAGTTGGCTTGAGGGCATCGCTCTTGTGTGTTTTGGTGTTTTGGAGGGTTCTTTGGGATAGCTGCCATTTTGAAAGAAGTTTTGATTGGCTCCCATTCACCCTCTCTGGTTGCCTTTCTCGATCCTTCAATTGGTATCGAAGCGGGGTAAGGGTCAATCTACCTTAGCTGGTTCTTGATCTGCGAAGGCGACATGGAATGTGGCAGTTGTGAAGCTCCCTTCTACGATGGGACTAACTACCCGTACTAGAAAGTTTGGATGTATACATATTGCAGACCATCAATTTGAAAGTTTGGGAGATTTGCTTGTCTCAGGACTACATGGTCTTGGTAGATCTAGTTGATCAGCTCCAAATTGATCAACACAATGCCAATAGTAACGCCCGAAACGCCTTTTTCTAAAGTCTCTTGTTGCCTGAGTTTGATCATGTCTCAAATCTTGTGATGGCTCACGAGATCTGGTCTACCATTGAGATGTATCATGAGGGCACATCCCATGTCAAACCAGACTCTTTGAGACACACCATCAAGAGTATGAGAACTTTGTGCAGCTTCTTAGAGAGACGGTTGATTTGATGTTTTTGAGGTTTGAACCGATTATAAACAATATGTGTGCTAACAAGCCGCAGCTACCCTTTGATGATCATGAGAGGGACCTGAAATTACTACATGCCCTAGATTGGAGGGTTTGGGATATCTAAGTTGTCGTAATCACTAAGTACCCAAACTATGAGACTCTCACAGTCGATGAGCTTCTCAACAAAGCTCAAGTCCACAGAGATAGACCAGCAATCCAGAGCCAAAATTGAGAACCCAACAAACCCATCCATGGCTCTAGTGTCTGGTCCAGGAGGATCTTCAGCTAACCCCTCATCTGCTTTGTTTGCCTTGTCTTCTTTGATGCCTATCACTGAGGAGTAGGTCGAGGTGCTTGGAGACGATGACCTGGTGTGCTGATCAATCGGTTCCACGATAATCGCAAGACCCGCCAACAAGGTGGACAAAAGGAGGGTTGCTTCAACTACAATGACTCCAGCCACTTCATCGCCAAATGCCCCAAGATGAAGGGCAAGTAGGACTCCAGCAAGCACAAGGAGAAGCATAGTACACCACCGGCAAGCGCAAGTCCAGGGGGGAGATGTTCGACAAGAAGGTGCTCAAGAAGGAGTTCCGCAAGACCACCAAAGCACAAGAGCATGCCTTCTTGGCCTCCCTTAGTGACTTTGAGAAGGACTCCACCGATAGCCTAGGACCTGAGCATTTAACAGGGCTAGGCCTAGGCGAGCCTCTCACTCAATTTCTAGTCTAAAATAATTAAAATAAATATTTTTTATTTGAGAAAAACTTTTCTAGGCAACAAAACTGGTGTCTAGACCCTATCCACTAAGGTTAGCAGAAGGCTCAGGCCCAATTTGATCAGCGCTATCCCTAATCCATGTTGGAGCATAGATAAGTCACCAAGACTTAGTTACACACCCTTAAGTCAGCATGATTCAAATCTTCATTAGTGAATACCCCTTCTCCACTACGAATCGATGGGTTTCAAACTGAGTACACCTATAGGAGCCTCCCCACAAAGTATCTCCACTAAAGGTCACCTAATCCTCCACTAGGCTGTCTAGGTGCTAGAAAACACCACGAGTAACAAGTTTTGAACCTTCGCTTGGTGGAAACCAAGAAAAGAACATTGGATGCACAATAAGTACACCCCAACTCACTATCTAGACTTGGAATGCCCTCAAACCTTTCACAACCCCCCTCTATATGTGTAGCTCAACTACTATTTCAAGAGAGCCTGCTAAGAGATGGGGAACACACACATATATAGGGTGTGCAGATGCTGACATGACCAAATATTTAGATTCAATCTAAACTATAAACAAAATAAATAATAACTTGATTAGCCCAGAACATTAGATTCAAGATATATATTTTGGAGCTACATTGCCAGCTCCAAGAAGTCCAAATGTTTATTAGAGATGGAGCTCTATCAAAGAAATATTTTCTTTCTATTATAGACAAAAAGAAACACAGTCTCAAGTTTCTTTATCTTATAAGGTGCCCACTATCCTGCTTAACCATCACTCATCATCCCGATCTTCTTCTTCCTCGTGCTCCTCCCCCGTTTTCTTCCTTGCGCGTGCGGCCGTCGTCTTCCCCCTCTCCGGTGCTCCTCCGCCTCATCCTCGCCCCTACCGTTGCCCACCACGCCGCCGCGGCACGCTAGGGTTGCGCCGGAGCTCCATGACCACGTAACCCTAGCATGCCCACGGCAGCCATCTTCTTCCCCTCCCTCCTCCTTCTTTCGCGACAAGCTCTGGCCATGGAGCTCCCCCATCCGACCTGGCCCGGCCGCCTCCACCACCGCCAGGGCCCCTAATCGCCTTGCCGCCATGCCCACCGCCTGGCCCGGCAGCCGTCTTCTTTCCCTCCCTCCTCCTTCTTCCGTGACAAGCTCTGGCCATGGAGCTCCCTCGCCTGACCTGGCTCGGCCGCCTCCACCGCCACCGGGGCCCCTAACCGCCTTGCCACCATGCCACCGCTTGGCCGGCCTTCCTCCCCCCCCGAACCCCTTCTATGCCTGCTGGAGATAGAGAAGAAGAGAGGGAGAGTCAGAGAGAGAGGGCGCTGAATTGGCCCGATGTCGGTGAGGTCATGATATCTGACGTCGGTGAGGTCCTTGCCAGAACCCTAGGTGCGGGCGCGAGCGCGTCGCCTAATGGATAAGCAACGTAGCAGGCGACTGCGAACGAGCTACTATTATAGCATATATAAACTCATTTGAGACGGAGCTTGAAGCTAGTTTTACTCCATCTGTTTTCTTTTATAAGGTATGCACATATATTAAAATTCAAACTGCAAAATGTTTGATCAATAATTTAACTAATTATTTTTTTAAATTATTATAATTCAAACTTGATACGGTTAGATTTGTAATTAATTGTACTATCTTATTATTCTAATAAATTTATAAATATAAACAATTTAATAAAAAATAAATAAAGTGCAGTCTAAAAGACCATATCATATTAAATTATGAGAATGCATGGAGTATTAACCGAGCCATAGTATTGGTTCATCCGCATGTACATTGAGCCTGCCGAACTAGCCACACGGTCCCACGAACTAGCTAGTCAAAGCCTGAATTTTACCAGCAAAGTAGCAATCCATGTACAGTTTCCAAGCACAGATTGCACTACAAAAATTCTTATTCTTCGGGGCTCCGGTCGCTAGCTGAAGCCAAAGCCCTGTCTCAGGCTGTGGCAACAGGTAGCTCGCCTGTCAAGGTGAACTGTTTCCCTGTCGCAAATAAAGAAATAATTAACTGATGAAAGCAAACAAGGACTCGTTAAGCATTCAAAGTATTCAAACAAATAAACAAGGCAACAACCACGTACAGTTATTATTTAATCACCAAGGCAATCTAGCTATGACTTGATTAACTTGCAAATAAAAGCTGCTGGGCCCAAAAGGTCTGCTTTAGTATTCCACTACACAAAGCAAAAGAGGCGTAGCTACAGATACATACATATGCATCTATCGCAACTTGTTTAATTTCCACACGGCCCCTTTTCTTTCCATTTCTTTTCCTTTCTGCAGCATTATTAATTGCTTCTAACAAATAACCAAAGGAAATCATGGAAAAAATTTTATCAAACATTCATACTACTACTATAGTCATATAACACTTTTTTGACATATTTTGTACAGTGTATATATGATAATTGTATGCTAGTGACCGTGTCCTCCAAATTAAAACCACGCTCTTTTTGTAATTATATGCGTGGGCCGCCGGCGAGCTGTGCTACTTCTTGGCACACCACCTCCGATCCGAGTCCTAGCTAGCGCGCTCTCTCTCTCTTTCTACTTTCTCTCTCTAGGTGGGACACAGCAACATGCATGCATGTAACGCTAGCATGCATGATGCATGCAAGTTTGTCATGGTGCCATCTAGTCTATCTCCTTCTCTGTGATTATCTCTGTTTGAGCTTGTTTAGGACTTGACACTCGCATGTGCACCTTCTAGTACTCATCTAACTTATTGTTTTTGTCACGGAGCAAAATCTTACTAATACATATGATTACACACTTGATTTTCTTGTCCACCTTGCTATTTTCACAATAAACCATGCATTGAATATTGACGGTTTTTTTAACCCGTTGACTGGTTTAAGTGGTACTCGCTCTGTTCCAGAAAAAATACGATTCTAGCATAGTATCATGTTTTTAAAATCTTAAGTTTAATCAATTATAGATAAAAAATTATCAATATTTATGGTATTAAATAAATATCATTAGATTAGTTACAGAATGTATTTTCATAATAAATTAATATAGAGTCATAAATTTGAATATTATTCATTATAAATGTGGTTAAACGTGGACCACTTTGATTGGCACGTACTCCCTCCGTCCCAGAAAAAGTGTCGTTTTAGGTTTTTCAGACATCATGTTTGACCGTTCGTCTTATTCAAAAATTTTGTGCAAATTATAAAATAAATAAATCATTATTGAAGTATCTCTAATGATAAAATAAGTCATAACAAAATAAATAATATTTATTAAAAAAATTTGAATAAGACGAACGGTCAAACACGATGTCTGAAAAATATAAAACGACACTTTTTCTGGGACGGAGGGAGTACATAGTTGCATTCTTTTTTGACACAGGTAAGGCCTTGTTCAGTTACCGGAATCGGCAACGGCCGATTTTGCATAGTGTGGTACTGTAGCACTGTAGCACTTTTGTTTTTATTTGCTAATAATTGTTTAAATATTGATTAATTAGGCTCAAAATGTTCGTCTCGTAAAGTACAACAAAACTGTGCAATTAGTTTTTGATTTCATCTACATTTAATACTCTATATATATGCCGGTATTTTGATGTGATGGGGAATCTTCTTTTCGCATAGTGGATTTTGGAGGTGAATTTGGGAATCTAAACAAGGGCTAAAAGTATATTGACTCGTACAGGGGCTCATGCATGCATGTTTATTTCAACCAGTGAAATAAATTTTGTCTGTTGCATTGCAGGTGGAATATTTGGTTCCCAAGCCAATACTTCTATGGGAATTGGAGAATTCATGCTTCCAAGTCCCAAGATTTTCACCATGCATTCACTACTTCAGCTTCAGTATGAACTCGAGCTTTCCAAGCCTTTGCTTTTGTTGTTCCTACTCGCCATCCGCCTTCCTCTCTCTCTCTCCAGCCAGGTGATCCTCACCTCTCTCTCTCCCACACACTTCCTCTCTCTAGTGAACTTCCCTTTCATCCACTACAACCTCATTTTACACCTTTAGGGCTGAAAAGCACACGCCTCACTCTCTCTCTATAATAGTTCCCCATCTCCCTCCCATCCACACCTCTACCTCTTCTATCTTCAGCTCCACTCCAGCCCAACCCTCCACTCCACCATGGGAGACCCCTACACCAATTTCCTCAGAGGCTACTACTCCCACTTCCCTCCCTCCAACGCTCCCCCCGCCTCCTCCTACCTCCACCACCCCCCTCCCCCGCCGTCCCCTCCCATCAGGGAAGCCCTCCCCCTCCTCAGCAACCTCACGCCGGCGTCGTCAGCAACCAACCACCACCACGGCAGCGACGTCCGGGATCACAAGGACTGCAGGCACGCCACCTCGTGCAGCGACGACCAAGAAGCGGCCGATCAGGCCGCCGCCGGCGAGGTCACGGTGGCCTTGCACATCGGCCTGCCCAGCCCCAGCCCCTCCGAGTCGGCGGCGGACGGTGGCGAGAGCCAGGAGCCAGCTGCAGCGGAAGGGAGGAGCCAGCTGCAGCAGCAAGGCGTCGACCATGAAGTAGGAGGAGGAGGAGAGGAAGAGGAGGGAGGGGAGGAGGACGCCGCCATGGCGGTGGGCTGCGCGTCCATCGGGATCGGGAGGCTGACGAAAGGGCAGTACTGGATCCCCACCCCGTCGCAGATCCTCATTGGGCCCACCCAGTTCTCCTGCCCCGTCTGCTACAAGACCTTCAACCGATACAACAACATGCAGGTCTGGTCAGCTCGCTTCTCTTATCGATCGATCTGCATGCTCTTCTTGTTCTTGGTATGCCTGATTTTGATCGATCTGCTGCTCTGCTGGGTTCCGCTCTTGCTTGTTCGTGATTATCACCTGCTGCTTTTCTTGGTGTTTTGATTGATCTATGTGAATTTCCTTTGCTGCATGGATTAAACCATTAGAAGAGATGTGCATGCATCGATCACAAGCTCATGTGTGCCGTCGAGTGGCGAATCTAGGAGGGAGTGCCGATGCTGTAGGAGTGCTACACCTGCAGGCTTCGATTTCCGGTCAATCTCTCTCATGCTCTCCCAGACCCGTGTACGTACGGTGAGAGCCATATCTTTGATTTGATTGAACCGAGCAGCAGCAGACGGCAGAAGGGAGAAGCAGGAGCGGCACAGAGGCATGCAGTAATGGCTGCCGTGCCAAACGGCCATTGGCATGGGGAAGGACTCTGATGAGCCTGCGCTAGTAGGAGTAGTAGTATACAGTGTTGTTGGAGTCTGCGCTTTATTGTGCGTTTTTCAATTGGAGCGGCAGTGTGTGTGGATGCAGAGACCACAGACCAGGCCACAGAGAGAAAGAGAAGAGGGAGATCTGAGAAGAAAGATCTGGCAAAAAGGCATCTTCTCCGTCCTCCTTCAGGCTTACTTACACAGATGTGCATCTCAAGCAACAAACAAGAAGGTCTCAAGGCCCCTCCTCTCGCGCGCGCTCTCTCTCCCTCCCTCTAGATCTCTACCCCTCTCGGCCTCTCTGTATCTCTCTCGTCGCAACAAACCCCACCACGAGCAGTGCCCTTCATCAGTGTTGCACAGTCCATTCGCTCAGACCCCTTCCATAACATCCCTTTTGCTGCCTTGCTCGATCTTCTCCCTCCTCTCTCTCTCTCTCTCTCTCTATCTCAACATACTCCTAGATTGATGCATCTATGAATGTGCGTTGCGTACTCCAAGGTAGCTAGCCATGCTAGACCAGTATCCAAGAACTGAAGGAACCAAGGGATCGATGATGATGATCAGAGGAGCTAGCTAGCGGGATCGATGATGATGATCAGAGGAGCTAGCTGGTCCCTCACCTCACTACTTAAACCACCTGCTCCCCCCCGCGTCCGGCCGTCGCCTCGCTCCAGCACGTGAAGAGTGTCACTCCACTTTACACACTTGCAGCTCTGAGCCCTCTCTCTCCCTCCTCCTGCCTAGCCAACGTCTAGCCCAGTACTCGTACCCACACGGCTGTTCGGTCAGTGTTCATGCATGCAGCTAACGAACTGCTTAGCTACAGGCTACATATAGCTCATTCACACGGCAATACGGCGGCATCATGCTGCATATCGATTGAATTCTTTCTAGCTTCCACTATTGCTTAATAACTCACATGGCGATCGATGGCGTGCAGTGATTAATCTATGTCTATCAGACTATCACACGACGATCGATTTTATATCGACGATGGATCCACTCCAACTCCACTGATGTTAGCTATGCCTTGGGGATGCAGATGCACATGTGGGGCCACGGGTCGCAGTACCGCAAGGGCCCGGAGTCGCTGCGGGGCACGCAGCCGACGGCGATGCTGCGGCTGCCGTGCTACTGCTGCGCGGCGGGGTGCCGGAACAACATCGACCACCCGCGGGCGCGGCCCCTCAAGGACTTCCGCACGCTGCAGACGCACTACCGCCGCAAGCACGGCATCAAGCCCTTCATGTGCCGCAAGTGCGGCAAGGCCTTCGCCGTGCGCGGCGACTGGCGCACCCACGAGAAGAACTGCGGCAAGCTCTGGTACTGCGCCTGCGGGTCCGACTTCAAGCACAAGCGCTCCCTCAAGGACCACATCCGCGCCTTCGGCCACGGGCACGCCGCCTGCGGCATCGACTGCTTCGACGACCTCGACGACGACGACCGCGACCCGTCCTCCGAGGTCGACCACGCAGCCAACAACACTACTGCTAGCACGATGACTACATCCGCCGCTGCCACCAATGCTCACCATCACCACAACTCCTGGAAACCGCCGCCGCCGCCGATGTCGTCGCCGAGCAGAGGTTCCGGCGGCGACCGACTGCTATAGACAGGGTGAGTACGTACGGTACGGTACTACTACAGCAAGCAATCGATCTGTAGCCAAATATAATGCAAACGTATACTTGTGCGTGTGTTGTGTGTGAAACCATGCATCGATCCGTGTCTTACTTAGCTTGAGGTGTGCCGATCGAGGAGAGCTGATTTAGTGCAAGAGAGCTTGCATGCAAGGGTTCCATTAATCGATGAAGGTATATATAAGGAAGCATGAATGGTTTATGTATGCATATAAAGGATCTAATTGTACGTCTGAGTAGCCCGTAGCCTAGCTAGCTAGCTTCATTGTATGTGCAGACTTTGATCGATCTGGTATATGGTGAACGGTGCAATATACACATTGTTAATGTTAACTTGAGAAAATAATCCTGCAGTGCATCATGCATATGCATGCAAGTGGTGAAGGTATATACACTGTACATAGTAATCTTACAGACTCTGTACTTATATGTTTTTTAGGGTTTGAGATCCCTCTTGTTTTTTTAGTTAGCATGTCAATTTATTATATAATAAAGATGAAGTGTTATATGATGGTTTGTCAATGATTGGGGATAATAATACATATTGGGGTTTGGAATAGATTGGGTTTTTTCCGAATTAGAAAATTATTTTCCCAGAGAGACCAGCACAGATCAAATTAGTAGCACTAATATATCCACATGAGCTGCACATTTCTCCTTTCCTGATATTTTACTCTTTTTGTCCATATCAAACATAACTTGTATATGGATTTGATGCAAGATGTTAAATTGAGGTACAGCTTGTAAAAGAAATCCATGCAGACAGATTGCAGATGCTTGTCAAGGTGTTTTAAACTCGTGCATATGACTACTGCAAGTGCACTAGCTTAGCTAGTTGGTCCCTGGAACTCTATTTTTTCATGCAATCAAATAAAAGACGACTTTGCTAAGAAATTATGTCATTTTTATTGAGATGAACCATACAGAAAAAATAAAACCTCTCCTAATTACTGTTTTTGAAAAGTCAAAGTTTTCTTTAAGAAATATAACTAATTGATTTTCAATATCTTTGAAATACTTGTGTCCAGAGCATAAAAACTGCAATATATGTATATTAGACTCCATAATTTTAGTATGTTGTTGTTCCAGATTTTAACAAACAAATTACAAGGAACATTGACTTTACTTTCCCAACCAAATGGAAATTTGTTTTCGAAGTTTTCTTTTGGGCCATATCAGTATCCAAAACTAATTTTTGACCGTTGGCAGAATTATATTAATCAATCAAAGTGAAGAGATTTTTTGAAATATTATTTCTAAAAAAAAGTATAACATAGAATGTCTTTACCAACACCGCAATGTATGATTTTTCTCTCTCCTTGGAATGTAAGGTATTTCTTGTGGAAAATTTTTTGTGTTTAACCTCTGAAGTTCGATCAAATAATATATTCTGCCTTTAATGAAAGTTGTGGTTAGCTTACATTTTTCTCTTTTGATGAAGTGAGGCCAGCTTATGTATCAATAAGGAGATCACATATTACATTTTTTAAAAAGAAATTATGTTTAGCTTAGAATTTGGCATTTCATATTTATCTTCCATATATATGTGAACCCAATATTGCCAGGCATACCAATCCAAGCCACAGCATATATATAGTACACTGGAAATTGAATCAAGTAATAACTAGACATGCATGAAAGATGAAATTAAAATGGATGTCTGACTAAATAAATCATTGTTAGTTTCAATGTAAAATGCTTCACTTCCGACCATTCTTTTTCAGTTCAAGTACAGCCATGCATGTAGTAGACCCCTACCTGATGCCTTGATAAATTTCCATCTAGGTCGTTTGAAGTGTTCGATTTCACTTCTACTTGAGTTTTACACGGATGTGTAGCAAGCTCTATTTCAGTTTATTAAATTGATGATTCCATGCATGCGGGAAGAAATTGTCTGGAACATGCAGCACACCTGGTGGATCCAAATGCATGGGAATCTCATAGCTAGTTTTGCTTTAATCCTCTCATCTTTTGCACAAAGATATGTGCTTTGCTAAAGTTTATCCCTTTGAGCAACCTCCTCCCTATGCCTGGATAACCCTAGCTTTCAAGAATGTGAAGCCCATGCAAGCTTTTCCCCAATGGCAAATGCACTGTGCTTTTCAGCCTGTTAAGAACCACGAGAGAGATGGGTCGATCTATGAATGTATCCGTGTCCAATTATGTGTTCATGGATTTAACTGAAAAAGGAGGATGGAAAGGTAAAGGCGGAATGATTATACGAAATTTAACGGGCGATATCTTGGTGAACTATGTTTGTCGATCCTACAGTTTAAGTTTCTTTCGTTTGCGGTCTTCCTATCCCTGATTACGTACACCAGGCAATGATCAAAGTAGGAAAAGAAGGCTTAAAGTTTGCCCTTTTGCTATTGTCTGAAACCTTAGCCTTTGGTTCTTTAGGTCGCCTTTAATTTAGCTTTGCTACGTATCTTTCTCATGTTTATCAGCTGAAAATTGGTTTCTAGGAGATATGTATGCTACTTTTGAGTTTTCATTCATGGATCCCCAGTAACAAATTTATTGCAAGTTTTATTACCAGACGATGTTACTAGTGGTATACTCCCTCCGTATCGGATTTAGAAGTTGTTTAGGACAGCGACACGGTCTCCAAAAACACAACTTTGACCTCTTGTTTTTATAAAAAAATATTTATAGAAAAGTGATATATGTATACTTTTATGAAAGTATTTTTCAAGACAAATCTATTCATATAATTTTTATATTTGCAAACTCAACAACTTAAAAATTATTGATGATTTATATTCCCAATGTTTGATCCAAACCTCGTCTAAAATGACTTCTAAATCCGATATGGAGGGAGTATATGCGGATACATTAATAAATGCTTCCAAACATGGTTTTATAAATATAGGCCTTAATATATGCTCCCTCTAGACAAAGATACGACATTGTTTACTTTGAGGTGTAACTTTGACCACAAGTATTCTGCGACCTACATTTTAGTGCCTAGTAATTGTATAGGTTTATGAAAATATTAAGACAAATATAATAACATATGTGATCTTCATTTTGTTTGAAACAATAAAATATTTTGATACCTATCAATGGTCAGAGTTTCAAAAGCTTGTCCAGATTTTAATTAAGTATTTATAACCAGAGGGGTAGTACTTGCCGTTACTATGATATCCCAAAGCAATGTACTGAACCAACTGTATATCCCCAGTGATAACCTGTTGACTTGTCGGTCAGATGACGAATGAACTGCCAATGTATAGTAGTAGGGGCTGTTATAAATTTTTCAGGATAGCATTTGGTTGCTAACTTTTACTAGTTTTCTCTTTTATGACTCACATTGCTTGCCTGGCTGCATATATAACTCTACTGCTCTATGTACAAATACATGCTACGTTGTAGCCTTCTTTTGCGATCAAATAATGCCATCTAGAGAGAGTAGGCATTATATCTCTAGGGTGCGTACATGTTTGTATGAGGAGAGACTAGGCCATAGGCAAAATCAAAGCCAAACAAAGTTATAAATTCAAACAAATCAGGCTGAAATTATTCTTGAGGAGCAATTTTGTTCTTGCTTTCATATGTATGGATTATTTACAAACATATTTTCCTCGCAAAATGATTGAATAAACATTTTATCAAGGACCATGTGAGATATATATGTTCAGTAATCCGGAAATTCAATTCAGCACGTTGTGCTCACATACCTTTCATTATCCTTGATGCATATATACATGGTATTCACCCTTTCTTTTTTTTCTACTAATTTATATTGGGAAAAGTTAGAGCTTATTCACTACGCCAATTTAACTTAAGGTTCAGCAAATTTTCCCTACAACAATCAAGCCATTTTCTATTCAAATCAGAAGCCCAATGCTATTTTTTTTTACTACAAATTGCTCTTAATTTATTAGTGTGATATTTTTACATCTAACAAGAACCCCCACCCCCCACCCACCCCCCACCCAAAGAAAAAACATTATAATTGGAGTTAACATAGAAACTCCTGTAAAGCATTGTTGTAGTCGTATAATAGGCATATGCACGTCTAAACAGGGCCAAACTAGAGTTAAGATTACGGTGTGGTGCACTTCACTATACATATGATACTATATGTATATACACTGTTCGGCTGGAATTATAAGCCGGCTGAAAAACATTGTTGGCTGATTTTTTGTGAGAGAAAAATACTGTTCCGGTTGAAAAAACAAGCCGAATAAGACATATTATAAGTCAAATGAACAGGGCCTTTATATGGTCATAAATAATATGAGCAGGTTACTTGTAAATTTTCCTTTATCATGGTGCCATTGAAGAACCTAGATTTGCCACTGCATAAAAGGTCCGGTTTGTAGAAAAGTGCTACTGCTACTTAAAAAAAACGGAATGTCAACTAAACGGGTGGAATCTGAAATTATTTTTTTTCAAAAGCAGATGCTTTCACGTAGTGTGTGTGTGTAGGGAGTGTATATATTTCATAGTTGTTTCAGCAACTAACTTACGCCTTTTCCATAGCACATATATATAGCTCACAATAACTTTTTAACAGCTCACAATAGTTTTTTCACAGCTCAACCAAACAAACCTTAAATATATTCGTACAACCTTTAAGTACAACTTAATCACAGCTATGTATCTCAATAATCCAATGTATTCAGGAGCTTCCATCTAGGTGATTTTTACCACTAAATCCTAAGTTACACGCAGACCTTCTTTGGTTGCACTTGTATCCACTTCAATCTACATGTGTTTGGGTGAAAAATTAATTCACCCTAATACATGTTGATTAAGATGGATATGAGTCCAGTGAAATAGGCCCCTAGACATATGGTTTGTTCTTTTACATCTAAAAGTCTTAGAATTCAGAGTACATCTACAATACTAGGAAATGCTGAAAAATAAACAAAACTATACAACCTATAATGTAATTGAAGTGCATTATATAACTGATCTGAAACTTCTTTTTTATTTATATAATTTCGAAAAAGAAACTGCCAAAAGGTATCGGTAAACCAAATGTCACAATTATCAACAGCCGCAGTTCTCAAACGAAGAAAGTCCAACAACAAATTGCATGAGAAATAGCATCCCTTTGTTTGGGAGTTCTTTTAAAAAAAACAATATAACCTTCTGCAATCTTTTTTTAAAAAGAAAGATATACTGCCGGTCTACCGCTGACCTCTGATTTAACGTGAGAGAGGGAGACTCCCATCGATGTGCCGCCGTGCTGCGCCTCGCTAGATGTGGCGCCGCCGAGCTTCTCGTGGCTCGCCACGCTCTGCAGCAGCGCAGCGCCGAAGGTGAGGCGGAGAATTTCACCGCCACAGTTGTGGCATGATTCTGTGAAGGGAGAAGTAGGGGCAGCCACAGATTTGACAGCAACCAAACACCAGCCACGGGAGCAGTGGCCGCCGCAGACTGTGGCGTGACGAGGTGGGCACAGAACCAAACATCTGCCTTGCTCGCCGTGGCTGCCGCAGATGTGGTGTGGCGCACGGCGGCGAGAACCAAACATCCCCTATATACTACTCGCTCAACAGAAGAAAAAGAAAAGTCTGCCCTTTTGCGGAGTACTGCCTCCGTCCCAAAAGATGTGATTCTGATTTAGTTTAATTTTTTTAATTAAATTTAACTAAATTGTAGATATTATTATTATTTAGGAATCTAAATAAATATACTATAACAAATGTATTCCATAATTAATTTATGTTAATTATTCACTATTATAAATGGTTTGACTCCTTGAAAAATAAAAAATAGTATTCTATTAGGACCGAGGACTACTGAGGCCCTGTTTAGTTCTCAAAAAGATCTAAATTTTTTTTCATAATACCTGTCACATCGAATCTTTGGACGCATGCATGGAGCATTAAATATAGGTAAAAAAGTAACTAATTATATAGTTTATCTATAAATATCGAGACGAATCTTTTGAGCCTAGTTAGTCCATGGTTGGACAAATTTTACTAAATATCAATGAAAGTGCTATAGGAATTTTTTCCAAAATTTTTTGGATCTAAACAAGGCCTGAACAAAGAGACCTTTCAGGCTATCCGCACTCATGGACCTCTATATTCATCCTTTATACGTCATAGTCAGCAAGATTCTCTCCTCTATACTCAATTCTCCCGCACCCATCCATCATCTATATCATCCTCTATCCACTCTATCCACTGTGGGATCCACTCATCACTTTATCTAAATATATCCATGTGTGATCTAGTTTTGAAAGATTTATTGAGACGAATTTAATGGTGCAATCGAAATTTAATTTGGATTTTTGGTTTGTAAGTTATAGCATTTTTTCCTTTGTTTAGCTAGTGGAGCCCGCCACTGTCCACTATAGAGTAAGCACTGTACCACTCTAAATATAGAGTGAGAGAAAAGATAGAGGGTCTGTTTAGTTGGTGAAATTTTTTTGGGTTCGGCTACTGTAGCACTTTTTATTTTATTTGGCAATATGTGTCAATCATGGACTAATTAGGCTCAAAAGATTTATCTCGTGATTTACAACTAAACTGTGTAATTAGTTTTTTTTTCGTCTACATTTAGTACTCCATGCATGTGCCATAAGATTTGATGTGACAGGTACTGCAACACTTTTTGGGTTCCTTTTTGAGAACTGAACAGGTTTAGAGTATTGTTTTAGAGTACCCAGTGCAGAGTTTTTACTCTATATTCATACTCTAAAGCTTTAGAGTACCCACTGCAGGTAGCCTCACCTGTTCTATCTGTCACCCTCTTGTCCCTTTGCTCTACTAGCTTCTTCAATGATCAGTCACTAGCTAGATTCTTTCAGACAAGCCAAGTACAGTACATGTCATAATTACCGGAGCACAGACGGAGAACTTTATTTCACAAATATACAGAAAGCTATTACCCTCCGGTCCATACTCATTTCTCTGTCCCATTTCTTTTCTCGAGCGTAACAAGTTAGCGCTTGTTTAGATGGTGAAATTTTTTAGGTAAATTTCTGTAGTATTTTTTTATTATTTAATAAAATTTATCTAATCATGGACTAACTAGGCTTAAAAGATTTGTCTCGACATTTACAGACAAACTGTGCAATTAGTTATTTTTTACCTATATTTAATGCTCCATGCATGTGTCCAAAGATTCGATGTGACGGATGCTGCGCAATTTTTTTTTTTGCTCTTTTTGCTAACTAAACAGGCCCTTAGGCCAGTCTCAATGGGGTTTCATCAGAGTTTTATGGATATTAATTATACTGATGTAGTACCATATTAATGAAGAGAGATGATAAGAGTTTTGTGGGAGTAGAGAGAGTTTTATGGGGATGAAACTCTTCTGTACTGTTTCCAAAATCCGAATGTGTTGGAAACGGTGACATAAAATCCCCACTGAGACTAGCCATAGCACTTTCACCCTGCTCAATTAGGCCGTGTTTAGTTGCCCGAATCGGAGTGTCCCGGTCACTGTTCAACACGGTAGCAATTTTATTTTTATTTGGTAATAATTGTCCAAACATTGATTAATTAGGCTTAAAATATTTGTTTCGCAAAGTACAATAAAACTATGTAATTATTTTTGATTTTATCTACATTTAGTGTTCCATATATGTGCTGATGTTTTAATGTGATGGAGAATCTTCTTTTTACATAATGAAATTTAGAGGTGAATTTGAGAAACTAAACCAGGCCTTACACTCCTGTTCCTATGCTTTCTGCCATGGTCAGGGCCAGCCATGCATCCACGCCCTACAGTACAGTGGTGTCAGGAGTAGTAGATCTGTAGATGCCCAGCAGAAGCAGGTGATTGTGGCTTTTGAGCCCTTCTGCCTCGCGCAGCATTGATCCAACGTAAGGCAATGGGCATTGGCAGACTTTTTTTTTAAAACGAAGCAGACTTTTTTTTATAGAAGTAATATTCTTGCTGCTTTGCAGCTGTTGCATTGCATCCTCCTGATAGCAATGTAGCTGTGGCTTTCGCCTGTGGCAGTAAAAATGCATAGTAGATCAGCTATTAGTCATGGAATATTAAAAACCAAATGATTATTGCTTGAAAGAGCCGGAATATATAATTCCCAGGGACAGAACATGCATGAGGATCAACTATTTGGTACTGTACGACCAAGTAGTATAGGAATAGGGATAGTAGTATACAGTATACCAGAATGCTCAGCAGCTTACTGTATACTGTTCACTACGTAGTAATTTGTCTGGTTGGAGGTTGTGGGTCTTAGTACTAGTAAATGGTAGCTGAAAAATTCAGCCGTTTCACTATTCGATCGCTGGCTAAAATCTTTACTGTAACTCTGTCAACTTGTGGTAAAAATTACAGTACATCCTGGCCTTTGTGGTAAAAATTCATGGTCACCCTGTTCGTTTCGCTGGTTTATTATGGCTGAAAGTATTATTCGCTGGTTTATTAGGAGAGAAAAATACTGCTAAATGGCTGCTGATTCGGCTGACCCAGCGAAACTGGAGTATGCATCAGTCAATCAGTGTGCTGCTGCTGCTGCTGCTCCCCGCTTCTTCGGACACGTCTAATCAGAGCCTGTTTAGTTGGCAAAATTTTTGGTGAAATATAACTGTAGCAGTTTCGTTGTTATTTGGTAATTAGTGTCCAATCATGGTCTAATTAGGCTTAAAAGATTTGTCTCATCCATTTCGTCTAAACTGTGTAATTAGTTTTATTTTTTATTTATATTTAATGTTTCATACATGCCTCCAAAGATTCGATGTGACGGAGAATCTGAAAAATTTGGCAAAATTTTTGGCATCTAAACGGTACCTCAGACCAGAACAACGATGATGCATCCATGTCACTGGTCACTGGATTGTGGTCATCAGCCTCGGTTAGTTCACTCCAAAATATAAAAAAAATTATCACAACGCATATGTTGGCACATGTATCGAGCATTAAATATAGATAAAAAAAATAACTAAATTATACAGTTTATCTGTAAATATCAAGATAAATCTTTTGAGCCTAGTTAATTCATGATTGGACAAAGTTTATCAAATACAAACGGAAAGTGCTACAGTACTTTTCCAAAAAAATTGAAAACTAAACATGGCTCCAGTAGAATTGTCTATGGCAATGAATATGCTACAGTATTTGTCTTGCAAAAAATAAATTGAAATGTGCAATTTTATTGACAAGAGTCCTTTCATGCGGTCAAAAGGCTGACCCCAGCTCATTTTCAACCAAAAAAAAGATGGTCTCAGCAAAATTAATGCATACTCCCTCCATGTTGGTAAAAGAAGTCGTTTTGGACAAGATTTGGGTCAAACATTGGGAATATAAATCATGAATAACTTTTAAGTTGTTGAGTTTGGAAATGTGAAAACAATATAAATAGATTTGTCTTGAAATATACTTTCATAAAAGTATACATATATCACTTTTGAATAAATATTTTTACAGAAAAATGAAGTTAAAAATTATGTTTTAGAGACCGTGTCGTTGTCTAAAACGACTTCTTTTACCGTGGAGGGAGTATATAATGACAGCGTTAGCAACAGTGACATGATACAATGCACTAGGAATAGTCTAATGGTGTTATATAGTACGGAGTATATTTGAGATCAAAGGGTAGTAGAAAATAAATAGACCATCATTTTTTCATTTTGACTTTGGTCCCGTTTGGCACGACTCCACTTCACTGGTGAAGCCATTTTTTTTCTTCAGCTCCACGAACTGCTCTTTCGATGGAAACAGCTCCTCATAGTACATCAAAAGCACAAAATGACTACAATGCCTTTGCTTTTTTATTTTTTGTATTCTCCTTTTTCCTCCTTAACAGTGACGAGCTAGTTTGTTTCACGTGTACGTTTCTGCATTCTTTTCATCCGACGAGAAAAATTGAATTTAAAATTTTTAATTCAAAAGTTAATAAATTATAATAGAATATAAAAATAAAAAATAACACAATGATATAATATGTTAATTGGCGTTGAAAGAATAGATCGATCATGTTAAGGAGAGGGAAGAGAAGTCGCGAACAGATAACGATGGGGTGCGGCGCTTATTTCCCAGTGGCAAATGACGTAATTTTGCCAAGTACTAAGGGCAGGGGCTCATGCGGCTGGAGGAGCCAGGGGAAGCCACTTTTTTTAGCTCCTTCCCACCCCAAAGGTCTGTGAGAGCATGATTTTAGGGGCTCCATCGGTGGAGCCATTTTATTTTACCCAATTTACCAGAAAACGGTTCCAAATAGCTCCTGAAGCCGCTCGAAAAGCCCTGCCAAACGGGGCCTTTTTAGGTTTACCATACTGTGTTTTGATGCAACAAAATCCCTTTCGTGGTTTTCTTTTGCCAGATTTGCATGATATAATGCAAGGCCACTAACATGGCATGGAAATTGAGGAACAACACCCATAAACACAGCTGCTGAGTATAAAAGTGTGCAGAATCTGGATTTTTTTCCTTTTGAGCCCCAGACAGTATTATTAATTCCTGGCAGAGACCACAGCCATTGTCGTCATGATGGGAAAATATCACTGACTGGTTTAGTTTCAATTTTTTTTTTTTTGCTTTCTACAATAAAAGGACATGTAAGACACATGCATGGAGTACTAAATGAAGACAAAATAAAAACTAACTACACAGTTTTCGGAAAAATCGCGAGACGAATCTTTTAAGCCTAATTAGCCCATGAAAAGCCTTAAAGTGCTACAGTAGCTCCACATGTGCTAATGATGGATTAATTAGTATCATTAGATTCATCTCGCAGTTTTCTGATGGGTTTTATAATTTATTTTTTATTAATATCAAAAACCCCCACTCGACATCTTCCAACATATCTGATATAATATTTTTTAAAAAAACTTTTTTGCAAACTAAACAGGCCTGAAAGGGTGAGGGGAGAGGGTAGACCCAGAGACGGCCAGGCTAGCCAGGGCGACGGTCATATAGATAGGCTAGCTCTCTCTGCGTCGTCTCTTCAGGGCCTTGTTTAAATGTCGGAATCGAGGGTGGCCAAGTTTGCACAGTGCCACCCCGAGCACTGTAGCACTTTTGTTTTTAGTGGTAATAATTGTTCAAATCTGGATTAATTAGGCTCAAAATGTTCGTCTCGCAAAGTATAACAAAACTGTGCAATTAGTTTTTGATTTTATCTACATTTAGTACTTCATGCATATGCCGGTATTTTAATGTGATGGAGAATTTTCTTTTTGCTTAGTAAAATTTGGGAGTGAATTTTGATATCTAAACAAGGCCCAAAGTTCAAAGGGAGGGAACCAGCTGGGGTCACAATCATCATTACACTATATTGTCACTGGCCACACACGATCTACAT
Source organism: Saccharum spontaneum (assembly GCA_022457205.1). Taxonomy (NCBI): domain Eukaryota; kingdom Viridiplantae; phylum Streptophyta; class Magnoliopsida; order Poales; family Poaceae; genus Saccharum; species Saccharum spontaneum. The sequence goes on from CM039616.1 coordinate 46,248,933, forward strand.
TGGAGACTGAGAGATGTCTCTCGAAGGAGGAGATCAGGAGGAGGAAAAAACCGCACGCACGCACGCTCGCGCGCGGCGGCCGGGATCGACGAGCTAGGCCACGCATGCGGCCTCGAGAAACTAAGATGGTTCGATCGAGAGAGCTAGGGGCACCGGCGCCGCGCATGCTGCAGCAGCAGCAGCAGGAACGCGAGATCCACGGCGTGCGGGCACACCGCACACGCCACACGGAGCCTTTTGCTTCCCCGACCCGCTGCCGTGTTGGTGGTCACCGCGGCGGCGCGGCCGATGTCGCGCGCCTGGCCAACAACCCGCCCGGAACACGGTGGACAGGCGCTCAAACCAATAATAACGGGCGTTTTGCGTGCTGCATTGCGCGCGCGTCCGCCGATGCGATCCCCAGTCGTCGGAGAATGGAGATGGATGGCGCGCTGCGATTGACTTTTCCACTGTAGTCGTCGTAGCTCGTTCCGGTAATGAATCCCGTCGTCCCTAATCTTTTTTTTTGAAGAATCTTTTTAATTGCAAAAGGACGTCTCACCACGACATTTGTTTAAAAAAGTGGGAAATGTATCCCAATTGATCGCTGAAACTAAATAAAGCACCCGCAAACCACAACTCTTATTGGGGGACCTCGATAGTAGAGTCAACTTACTATCTAATATCAACTTAGAGGGTGTTTAGTTGGGGTGGAAAGGATAAAAAATGTACCGTAGCACGTTTTGGCTTTATTTGACAAATAGTGTCTAATCACGGACTACTTTGGTTCGAAAGTTTCATCTCGCGACTTTCCACCTAACTGTGCAATTAGTTTTTTTTGTCTACATTAATGCTCCATACATGTGCCGCAACATTCGTTACTATAGTTTTTTGGGAAACTTTTTGGAAACTAAACCAGGACTTAAAAAGTTAAGTATGAAGTACCATAGCATGTAAGGATAGGCACATGGAGAAAGTATGTGAGCTTATCATTCTCCTTTTTTATTGAATAAAATATCCTATGAGCTACCTCTTAAGACACTGCTAGAGCTGCCCTTATATGATCTTTCTTTGCTAACGGTATCAGCCTTTTCGCTTAGCTTGCAGCCGCTTATTTTCAGCCAGTCAGCAGTGTTTTTCTCTCACAACAAACCAGCCAACAGTACTTTCAGCCAAGCAAACAGGCTGGGCTTTTTTCTTTTGAAACATTTATGTTAATCTTCATAAAACACACTCCACAAAAAAATAATTCTAGAGATTCTGGAAAACCAAAAAATCATATACCATTATTTAATAGTCGTTAAACCTATTATGTTTCTAGAAAAATGCCCATATCTAACCCTATGAAAAAATTTTTCCAAAACTACACATCTAAATTGACATATGCATGCCCTTAGCTTATATGTAGATAAAGATAACCTAGAATAATAATCTAAAGTTACCCTCAAATTTGCATCTAAATTATTACTAACTTTTATTGTTACTAAAATTAGAAACTAAACATAACCCTATATTTGCATGTAAATTTTTAACATTTTGAACCACACTGAAACACATCTGAATTGATGAAAAAACATTGGTAGTTGAATCCAGGTACAACATAGACCTTAGATTCAACACCTCCAAACAATCGATTCATCTAGACATCTGATTTCATCTTTGCATCGAACTACGATGAGGTCGACGACCCGAAGTTAATATCCCTGTGGGATGTGCTTATGAGTACTCTTGCCCATGCAAATAGTAACCACAACCTAACATCGTACCAATGAAATTAACTTCTGCCACGGTGATCTTGTTGTGGCCATAGTCAAAGTCATCGTAGGTAACAAGCTTTCGGGCGAACATCGGTGATGATTTCACCGGTAGATTTATTTACACTAAATCTAAGCTCACTAAGCCTAAAAAAACTGCTTAACTGTAGTTGAGGCATGCATGGGTCTCCTCTCCTTGTTTCCACCGATTGATCGACTCACTGGAGTGGTAGAAAGAGGACCCCTAGACGGAAGCAGTGAGGTGCCCTAGATGGTGGCGGAGGTTTGATGGCATGTATAGTTGATGGACTAGTTTGTACAAAATTGGGCACTGCACCAAAATTATTTGAAAACCATGAAGAGTGAAATTATATGTTACTGTTATTACATTACGCTAAATAAATTGGGTCGCCGCACATGAGGTTTAATTGGTTTTCCAGTACAGTGGTAAGAGTATACTTTGTTGTTTTTTTTAAAAAAAAAGAGAGATGTTTGATGATTTTAACAAGAGGCTTGAGGGAGAAGAAAAAGGGCAGCAGACGACATGGTGGCCGGGATTGATCAAAGACAAAAGCAAAAGTTAATGGAAAAAAAGAAAGATGTGGATAGCATTCCTTGCCCTCCCTTTGCTGCCCACTTTATCAAGCACCATGAATTAGAGGGAAAGAAAGATAGCCAAGGTACGTGGCGCACACGGCCGGGATCCTTTCTCATAACAGATCAAATCATGGGATCCTCTAGACAGATAGAGTAGGATAACATGTAGTACCAGTAGCTGCCTACTTGCAGCGACATGCATGGATCGGCCGAGGCCACCAAAAGGAAACCATCGAGGCTTATATATGCCTGGGGTCGTCGTATCCTCCAAAGCCACCCGGCCAGCCGGGCCCCATGTCATGTTAAAAGCAAAAGCAATACCGGCATCTTTGAAAAGACCTCATCAGCCAGCTAGTGGGTATATATATATATATATATATATATATGGAGAGTATACTCTATAGCTAGCTACAAAATAAGTTATTTTGTAGCCACCTCTATTTATGATAATTTTATATACTAATTTACGACAATGTCAGTATATATTTACGATAGTTGAATTACTATAACACATGGGATATTTACCATAATATTATAGTAAATCACATAGTAAGGAGTTACTATAATCTCGTAAATTAGCATAGCAGTTATCGTAACTCCAAGTGGCTACAGAATAAGTTATTCTGTAGCCAGCTATAGGGTAGTAGTTCTATATATATATATATATATATATATATATATATATATATATATATATATATATATATATATATATATATATATAACTTTCAGAAGTGATACGTATGTCGGTGTATTTGTGCGTTTTCAGTGAACTAATAATTATATATTTGCATATATCAATGTTTATTTACAATTAGAAGAGGTGGATTACAAATACTGTCTCTTCTCATTTCCGAGGGTGGGGGAGAGAGGGCTTTAATTATAGGGGTATCATGCATGTCTAAAGATGGCAATGGGGACCCGATCCTCGATTCCCAGCGGGAATTCTTCCATTAGGGGACGGGGATGGAGGGAAATTTATCCCCACGGGGAATTAAACGGGGAAGAAACGTCCCCCGTCGGGTCTGGCGGGGGCGGGTTGAAAGTCCTAATTTGGTTTTAGATAATTGATGAAACTTAAGACTAACCTTTGATCTAAGAGAGTGCGAATTAGATAAGGTAGTCCAATCCAAGTGATGGAGCAAGATGAGGTCCATGGTGATGAAGGTGGACATGAAATGAAGATGATCAAGCTCTACTTTGGAAAAGAGAGTATAATAATAGGAGCCATTTTTGTTTTGCACTCAAGACGCTATAAAGGGTGTGAGTGATTTAGGATCGATAGCCGTACTATAAAGAGAAGAAATCTTTGGTTAAACGGTTATCGAGTGCCACTGGGTGACATTGTTCTTGTATATGCATTTAGGAACCTAGTATGCTAACATTAACCCTTGTAAAATGCTAACATACGTGTACACAAGTTCTACACTTTGTGGTTAGCAAGTTGGAAGCAAGGACGAAGTGATTATGGACTTAGAAAAAGAAAAAAGAGAGAAAGTTCATGACCGGACGCTGGCCGCGGGGTGACCGAACTCACCCCGACGCGTCCGATCATTTATAGCAAGGAGGCGGTCACTGGCCGAGAGCACGGAGAAGTGATCGGACGCAGCGACCTAACGCTGGTCGTGCGTCCGGTCATGCTAACTAGAGGAGGCGACGCTCGGCTTGGTAATCAGACGCAGGTGCGTTCATGCGACCGGGCGCACAGAAGTAAAGCAATTTCGCTGATGTCGCGTGCGCAGAAAGGCAACCAGTGAGGACCGGACCCTCGGGCGTGTCAGGTCGCCTCTGACCTGACGCATCCGGTCAGTAAAAACTAGCTCTGGAACGTTACTGGAACTGACTTGACGCTGGGGTGCTCTGGGTCCAATCTTGTGTAGAGGCGCGTCCGGTCACTGGTTTGTGCGGGTGCGCGTTGGCGACAACGGTCAAATTTGAAAAAGGGTGACGTGGCGCGCTATGGCTAGCCGGTGGGGTGTGACCAGATGCACCGGACCGGACTCCGGTGTGAGTCCGGTCGCAAAGTTCGGTCAGCCCCGAGAAGTGTAACGGTTGGATTTTCTTGGTGGTCTTTAAATAGACCTTGGCCGGCCCTTGGCTCACCCTCTTGACACTTTGACATACTTGACATCCTTATGAGCCTAGACAAACACCTCCCACTCATCTCCATCTTTGATTTATCATCATATTGAGATTGGGAGTGATTCCAAGTGCATTTGCTCGAGTGATTGCATCTAGTGGCACTTTGGGATCGTTGTGGTTGTGAATTTCTTGCTACTCTTGGTGGTTGCCATCACCTAGATGGCTTGGAGCAGAGGAGGAGCTTTGGCACATGTTGGTGATTGATCTTGGCCGGCTCCGATGATTGTGAGGGGTCTTGTACCTTCCCCGGCGAAGAGCCGAAAGGTAACTCTAGTGGATTGCTCGTGTCATTAAGTTACCTCACTTGTGGGTAGGTTCTTGCGGTATCCAATTGTGTGGACGAGGTTCATGCAACATCTCTTAGCCACCGAACCACCAAGTGTTGGTCGACACAACAGGAATTAGCGTGCCGACAAGCACATGAACCTCGAAAGAAAAATTGGTTGTCTCTTGCCCATTGGTATTCTCCCGGTGATTGGTTGGTATTTATCTTGTGATTGGTTCATTCCTCTATGCGGCGGTATAATCACCATGCTCTCTCCATTACTTTCTCGCAAACTAGTTGTAGCAAGCTCTTTAGTGTAGCTAGAATTGAGAGCTTGCTTTGTAGCTTAAGTTTACCTAGTGGAGCTCTTTAGTGTAGCAAGTTTGAGAGCTCTTAGTGTGTAGCAACTTAGCTTCTTGTGTACCTAGTGATCATAGAAACTAGAATTGTTGGGTAGGTGGCTTGCAACCCTTATAGAGCTAAAGCAAGTTTGTATTTCGCCGTTTGTCATACTAATCAAATTGCTCTAGTGATCTTGTAGATTTTTAAATAGACTATTCACCCCCCTCTATCCATATTAGGACCTTTCACGGGTATGGTTGTGTGATCCCTATCCCCGTTTCCCTACATCCCCGCTTGCCAGCACTCACAGGCTCGCAGCCTGCCTGCTCATTCCTGGCCTAGGAAAGCCCAATAGAAGAGTCACATATAAACGATAGGAAAACCTAAGCAGCCAAAGTTTATACTCCCTTCCCCATTCTCACCCACCGGCCGCCACCGCCAAGATAGCTGAGCAGCCGAGGAACAAACCGCACTTCCATAGTCCTCCGCATGACATGACGCATCGCACTCACTCCCGCGTCCGTGCATCTGCTCTGACTCCAAGCCACACATCGCGCTTCCTCTTGCAAATCGCAGCCCCCACAACGTACTTATTTCTGAAGCATCCGCATGCCAACACAAAATGAGAGATGTCTATTCGAGCTCAACGATGTGATGTGACATACCTGAAGCCGGAGTCACATGCACGACATGTCTTGAGTGCAGCATGTAGTTCTTGTTGAGTGGTGGAAATTTGATTCAAGAAAGCTTAGCATCGAAGACTCGTGTGTTCTTTTATATTTGTGCTTTCTTTTTTTTGGATTTTATGAGAAGGAAGCTAGTAATGTTTCTTGGCAACTGGCAGAAGAGAAATCTTGAAATCTTCCTCAATTGACGTCTATTTTTCGCTCGATTGAAGTCTATTTTGATGTCGTAGATCTGCTTCTGCCCTCATCTTCCATTTTTCTAACGGGGACGGGGACCCCACGGGGATAAATTCCCCGCTCGGGGACAGGGATGGTAGAAGATCGCCCCCCCCCATGATTGTTTACGGGGACGGGGACAGGGGAATTTCATCCCCACGCGGACGGCGATGGGGCCTAACCCCCAACGGGGAATTCCCCGTTGACATCTTTATGCATGTCCTATCTTCATCAACTAGCGGCAGCTGTCACCGCTAAAAAGCCATCCGTGGAGACTTCTTTTTTAATAGAGGCGGCTCAATCTACTACCGCCTCGAAAAATAGTTACTAAAGCAAACTGACACTAAAAAACATTTATAGGCGATGGCTGGTATTTTAGCTGCCTCTACAAATACCCCTAATCTTTAGAGGCTGCCCTACAAAGGGATTTCTAGAGGTGGCTCCGTGGCTGGCCCCATGTTGGCCCCACATCTGTGGTCGGATTGGAGAGCACTGAGACATCCGGGGCCATTGAGGCGAGGAGGCGCACTCAAGCTGAATCCCCACCACACTCTAAGAAATTCCTATATGCCCTGACGGCCAAGAGGATTGTTAGAACGACTGATGACCCAGGCAATGGGAGAGGAGCTCAGACGTTGAGCACTTCGGTCCTCGGGTGTGCGGACCCAAAATCTGAGTGGCACATTATCCCAAGCGGTTTCGCCCGCCGAGCCACATCGGCAAGTACAATGGCGAGATGGCCTCAAGTCATTGGCTCGAGGACTACAGGCTCACGATGAGGGCCAAAGAGGCAAACGACGACTTCACAATCCAAAGATGCTCAGATCATCTGATGATGTCATCTGTAGATAGTCCGCGTAGCCTCAGCGTGTTGCACCTAAGTCAAAAGAGGAAGCCTTAGTCGTATCTCAACTCTACACCTATGACATACTCTCACCCTGTACAAGTAGTTGAGCCCACCTGTCCCTTGCCAACCATGCTGACCTCTCTAAGACCTACTCTAATGGAGTAGATCTAAACATATTGATCTAATCAGTCTTCTAGTTTCTAGTCGCTTAAGATCTTCATCTTTGCCAACCACACTGACCTCTCTTAAGACCCACTCTAATGGAGTAGATCCAAACATATTGATCTAATCAATCTAGTCGCTTAAGATATTCATCTCCTCCTATCTCGTATACCTCAATCAACTCCTATTGTAGCAACCACGACAGTGAGAGACACTGATTATCCATGATGACCCAAGGCCGTGAGGTCATCATGAAATGCACCTCTACTTAAAGAACTCTATTTTGGATTAATTATTTAGTTAACTCTAAAAGGCATCAAGGAGCGAGTTCCCTCCTAGACCCTTGGCGATGGCCCGAGGATCTAGAGGACACGAGCCACAGTAGGAAGAAATGGGGGAAACTAAAACTATTGGAAAAACTAGGACGGAATATTGTATTTACGTTGCTGTTTCAACTGTTACAAACAACATATTTATAGGGAAGACGAACAATAGCTTCCAAAATTACAAGATACCACAATTATACCTATTCGGGGCGCACAATGGTCTTTTGCCCAGATTTGTCATCTCTGTGGTCCTCATTTGCCCTAATCCTCGTGTCTCTAGCCCAAGATGTGTCTTGAACCTTCTAACTTTCGGGCCTTCCAAAGGTTTTTCTCCCTCATGCTCGCTCGTAGTGTACATTCGGAATCTTTGCGTAAACTTTAGGGACTCATCTAGAAATAACCATCCAGGGCACTATGTATTATCGCCATTTCGAAGCTACTCTTTGCTTTGATGTTTTCCCTCTTGCCTTGATTCTAATTTGCCAACCTTGGAGCTACTTGTGCACATGTACAACATAGTGTACCCTTGCGGAGGCGATGGAAATAGGCAATGGACGAAAAAAGGTCTCGACCCTAACATCCCCAAAAAATGCAATCCTCATTTTTCGAGGAGCCAAACAATTTTAATTTTGACCAAGTCTATATAAAAAAGTATTACCATCTATGATATTGAATAAATATTATTAGATTAATTATGAAATGTATTTATATAGTAAACCTATTTAGAGACATACTCCCTCGTCCTGTAATATGGTGCATTCTAGTATTCAAAGTTTGTCCTCAAATATAATGCATTCTAGAGGACAAAAACCAGTTTTGCATTAAATATTTTTCATTTATCAACCAATCACCATTAATCATGTTGATGATAGTATCTGATTAGAAAATAAAATGAGGGTACATGCGTCTTTTATGTTCTCCCTTAATTTATCTTAAAATTCCTATAATGCACTATATTATAGGACAGAGGGAGTAAATATTTATATTATTTTCTATAAACTTGACCAAATCTAAGAAAGTTCGATTCATTCTAAACCTATTATTCACAAATGTTTATGACACCAAATGAGAAAATTATAAAAATATATTTTATGGAGTACCTAATTATACCAATTTGGTTTCATAAATCTTTGCCCTTTTCTATAAATTCGGTCAAACTAAAAAAATTGACTTGAGATAATTCTAGATAGTGATTTATTCAAGTCCGGTTTGAGTATGCATTGTTTCTTCGGGTATGGAGGAATACCGCCAAATAAGACCTCGTAAGGGCTTGTTTGGCTGCATATAAATCCAACGCAATCCACGTGGTTGGCGATCGGATCGTCAACCACATAGATTGTGTTGGATTGCCAACCATGTGGATTGCGTTGGATTTATATGCAGCCAAACAAGGATTGCCAACCATGTGGATTGCGTTGGATTTATATGCAGCCAAACAAAGCCTAAAAGGAGAACTTATTGCTGGAACCAGAGGGTTTTGCCCTGGATGGCGGGTCCCACATGTGAAGCGCCTGGCCTTTCCCCCTCGTGTTCTTGCATTGATTTGTTGCTGTGTCGTCTAAAAAGGCATGCATGCATGCTGGGGTTGGCCGTTGGCGATATGGCGCCGCCGCCGACCCGTCTGTGACTCTGGCAGTGGCACGCAGGGAAGGTACTGATGAGTGATGGCCGATGGACACCATCGCCTGAGGGTGGGCAAAATACCCGATACTCAATTTCCGAACCCGAATTGCTCAAACCCGGACCCGAAGTACCCGAATCCGAATTACCCGATCACAATTTCGGATAGTGATCGTAAAAACCCGAAATTAGTTTGGATAATTCGGGTAATGTTTTCCGGTACCCGAACTACCCGAATTACCCGAAATATCTCAAATATTTGATCTTCTATTCCTAACATGAATACATGAGGTAGTTCAATGCCATATAAATATATTATTTGGCATGAATTAATGTAGATTTATACTAACTTGATAAGTGATTTGTTGGTAATTGATATGAAGACATGATGCGATTTAAAGAACTATTGTTTATTGCTTTAAAATGGTACTTGAATTCTTTCAAAATGGTTGATTTTGTCAATTTCGGGTATATCGGGTAAAACCCGAACCCGAATTATCGGGTACCCGAAATTTCGGGTAATGCTTTTTCGAGACCAAAATCGGGTAGTAATTTTTAGTACCCAAATTTATAACTATCCGAATTACCCGACCCGAAATTTTTGGGTAACCCGAATGCCCAGCCTTACCATCGCCATGCCAGTGTGCCATGCATGCACGGAGATGGAGGCGCTCATCGTCGTTTGGCTCGGGTGCTCGGCTCCGCAGAATGGTATGGGCAGGCAACCTTGAATGCCATTCATGCACCGGCCGGCCGGCCTTCTAGCGACGGTGACAAGCGCCCATCCGTTACTTGCATTCAGTTGTCCTTCGTCAGTTTGCCTGACATGACTAGCATGGCATGGCAGATTGGCAGCAGCATCGCCATCGCCAGCAAGAGAGAAAGAGACTACGTGGAGGCCCAGTTTTGAGTTTTGAGTTTTTTTGCTAAGGACCAGAAAAATGGTCATGCCACATGCTTCTAGGCTTCCAGCTTAGTAGGCAAATATTGGGCCAGGCCCAGAGAGATGGGCCGGACCGAGACCGAGAAGGAATTCAGATTGCAAGAAAAAAAAATGTTCGAGGAGTAGAGGACACATTGCATTTCAAACGAATGAAAAAACAATTTGATATATTTCATCATAAATGATTACAGAACGACTTGACACAAACACATAAATTAATCATATGTCTAACATAACCCGTCACCATGCATATATATTCATATTCATATCAGATCAGATCAATAATATAAGGGAACAGCGTTGCAAGTGACGTCTGTCTTCCAACTCGACGCAGCAATAGCCGAACGAGCGAGGCAACGGTGGATCGATCCATCATCCACGCTTAGTGGAGGTAGTAGGCGAGGAGGGAGAAGAGGAGCGCGGCGGGGGCGGCGGCGAGGGCTGGCGCGCCGCTGGCGGCGCCGGAGGGTCCCGCGGCAGCACCGCCAGCGGCGGCACCACCGGGGGCCTCGGCGCCGGCAGCGGACGCTTCCGAGGCAGTCGGGGCGCCGGCGGCGGCCTCGGTGGAGGCCAGCACCGCGGTGACCGAGGCGGCGGCGACGATGAGCATGGCGAAGAGGATCCTCATCTTCATCTCCATCTCGCTGTTGTGGCTGTACGTCGTCGTCGGCGGCGGCTTACCTGAGGTCGGTTGGCTGGCTTGTTCTCTCGATGGAGCGGCGACGGCGAGAGTTTATTAGTTTCTTTTGGCTGGCTCTTATTGGAGGCTACTGCTGGTTCACCTCTCGATTGCCTTTCTGCTGCGTTGGGAGGAGGAGAGGACGGAGGGTTTTATACCCTGGGGAAGGCTGGGTGCGTGTGGTTACGAGTGAATCAGGGTTAATGACCATATATAGACGGTGATTAATTTAGAAATGGCTGTTAATTTGGGACGACGGGTGAAATTGGTGGTGTGGTTCCACAGCTAAAATGGCTGGCTGGAGAGCCAAGCAATCGGTACATGGATGTGCAAGGTGGAGCGGCACTTCCGCGAGGCTTATGAATGTGGCTCTCGTTAGATAATCGAGACAAAGTCGTGATCGATATCAACGTAATTTAGCTCTGCAAAAAGAAAACTGGATCGGCTCATCATTAAGCTTAAACACATAAAACAACTCAAATATGTATTCCCTCCTTTTACAAAAGAATATAATCCTCGTTTTCCGCCCTCAATTAAAAAAATACAATACTCATTTTTTTTAGAAATCAAATAGTTTGAACTTTGATTAAAGTTATTTAAAAACATACTAACATTAATGGTACAAAATAAGTATCATTAGATTAATTAACTATAAAAATATATTTTTATAGTATACTTTATTGAATATATAAATGTTAAATACCATTCATTATAAGCTTCGTCAATCTTAAATAAAACTAGTTTGACTAGCACAAACTCTATTGTTGCATTCTTTTGTGAACAGAGACAGTACTACTAGTTCGAACTAGCATAAATGTTGCATTTAAAAATAGCTCATGCACATACTAGAAGACAAAGTTTTCAGTAGCTGAATAGAATTTTGAGGTAAATAATAAGAGCAAGCTTAGCTGAATCTATTAATAAATCCAGCCAAGCTTCTAATTCATTTTCCCCCCTCCCCCACATCTACGACCGTTCGTATTGCTAAATGTATGGTAAATATTCTCATAAGTTAACAACACTCAATCTATTTCTTTGTATAAGACGCATTATCAAGGTTATTTAGTTTTTTGGGGGAAAGGTCATTTTCACCTCATGAAGTAGACCCATAGTCCATGTTTCCTCCTATATAACTCTAAAGTCGGACAAAATACCTCTATGAACTCTCAAAACCATTTAAATTACTTCATTGCCTAATTAGAGTTGGTATTCAAGGTGATTTTTCTTTTCCTTATATCATAAAAATAGTAAACCCTTGAAGTTTGAAAACATGAAAAATACCTATAATCTTATAAAAATTCCAAGAAAAACCTTAGAGACCGATTGAGACACTATAATCCCAGATAAAATATGTAGAGTTCATGAAAATATATTTAACTCTAGGAAAATGGAAAAATATCAAGGAAAGTCTAGAAAATTTCCAAAAAATTTGTAATAAATTTCTATGTTCATTTTAAAAACTTTTCGCGATAAAAACACGAGATGCAACGAGCATGAATGCATTCAACATTAATGTATGTAGTATTTGTGCTAGATGAATCTCATAATTTTGTTGTGAAAAGTTTCTAATATATGTTCAGACACTGATAAAAATGTTTTGAGAATTTACCATATTTTTTCTCGAAAGCTTTCCATTTTTCTAGAGCTAAAACCTATTTTTTTGGAAGCTCGTACACATATTATCATGATTTCTAAATATTTTATTTGGGTTTCTCATGTATTAATCTATCTCTAGGATTTCTAAAAAAATTCTTAGAAGCTTAGAGATATTTTTCATGGCTTAGAAATGTTATTAGAATGTTTACATGTTTTTAAAAAAATGACAAAAGCACCTAAACCACTTTTAACATGTGCAGGGAGATAACTGAAATGGTTTTTGAGAGTTTAGAGATGCAATTTGCATGGTTTTAGAGTTTGAGTTCAGTAAAACTGAACTACGACGATAGTTGAGGAGACAAAAGACGATTTGTTTTTCCTTTATTATAGTTTGTTCAACGCTCACTCTTTTTTTTTTTTGAGAAATGTTCAATGCGCTCACTCTGTCCGTCGGGCTTGGTTGCAGAAGCGAGGCCCACGTCGGCGAGGCGAGAGAGAACCAATGCGATGCGATTGGGAAAGTTGGGAGCTTACACTGTTATTACATGGGCTAAAGGCCCGGCCAGATCAGGTGGGCTACGCAACGGGGAAGAGGTGAGCACAGACCGCGGACGGACGTGGGCTGTGAAGGCGGCCCTAGCACGCACACAAGGCGGAGCAGGCCCAGGTTCACGGGCCCCTCCCGCTTGCTGCTGCTCTGAGCAGGCCTATCACCATTCACCTGTGCGGCGGAGGAGCCGGCGGACTGCAGGAGCAGCAGCACAGTTGCCGAGTGCCGACTGCCACTTTTCTATAAAAAAAAAGCTGCCGACTGCCTGTCTCTGCCACGCCCACGCCGTAACCCTGGCGGACTCTAGCCCATGTTTAGATTCCAAAATTTGGAACCCAAATTTGCATAGTAAGTGTCACGTCACACTGTAGCAATTTTGTTTTTATTTGGTAATAATTGTCCAAACATTGATTAATTAGGTTTAAAATGTTCGTCTCGCAAAGTACAACAAAACTATATAATTAGTTTTTTATTTCATCTATATTTAGTACTCCATATATGTGCCGGCATTTTGATGTGACGGGGAATAGGAATTCTGCATAGTGAATTTGGTGGGCAAAGTTGGGTATCTAAACATGGCCCTAGTGGAGGCACGGATGACGCCGTGACGGCAGTCTTTTTGGGCGAATCGCCGTTTCGCATCCTCTGTGGGGCTCTGGCCACAGTGGCGTCAGTCGGCACAGCACACACGACAACGACGCAGGGCAGAGCAGAGAGGAGGGCGAATGGGATCCTCTGCGTTGCCAAACTTGGCAGCCAGCCCACTCTGTCGTCCCTTTCGTGTACCGGCACTACTACATCTGGACTGTACTCCATGTATCCACATGGACGACAGCAGTGGAAACAATACCGTGAGTGGTGCTAGGTTTGACGACTCTTCTTTTCACCAAACTGTTACTAGTGTCGATCACTAGACACACCGTGCTTAACTAAATCACCCTGTTCGGCAGGCTGTTTCTGCGGCTTATAAGCCGGCTGTGGCTGTTTTGTCGTGAGAGAAAAACATTATTCCACGGCTGATAAGCCGTGCTGATAAGAGTAGCCGAACAGGGTGCATGCTTTTTTGTTTCAGTGATTTTTTTAACGATAATGATACAAACCAGACGTCCGGACGGACAGACGCCTCCGTCCGCTCATCTCGGCACCCACTCATTCCTCTTGCGCCCCTTCCCCCACCGCGGTATCTTCACACTTACCACACCCACGCCACAATGCTCCTCTGCCGAGCCGCGCCCCCGCCCCTGTGGAAGGTCTTGATGGCTAGAGGGGGGTGAATAGTCTTTTTAAAAGTTTCTACAAAGACAAGCTAAACAAGTTTATCAATATAACAAATAGCGATATGCGTGTTTTGCTTAGCCTACGGGGTGTTTGCAAGCCACCTATCCAATTCACAATTCTAGTATATTTGCACTCAACCGCACAAATCAAACCGAGAAGGAAACTACAACTAGCAAGCTACACAAAAGAGCTACTCTAGCAAAGCTAACTAGCTAGCAAATGTAACTAAGAAGGTAATGCGGAGTTGAGTTAGGAGAGTTTCACCGAGGGGCGAAGTATTGAGCCAACCAATATGATCAACAATGAATACCAAGACAACCGAACACCGGGATCAATCAATCACAATATGAAAGTGATGACATAAGATTTATCCCGAGGTTCACGTGTTTGCCGGCACGCTAGTCCCCGTTGTGTCCCTCTTCACCACGTGGTTCGGTGGCTAATCGGTCACACACCGAGCCTCTCGAAAGGCGCCACAAGAACTTACCAAATGGAAAGAGGTTGCAATGACACGAGCAATTTATTAACGTTGCCTTTGGTGCTTCGTCGAGGTAGGCACAAACCCCTCACAATCACCGGAGGTGGCCAAGAACAATCACCAACTCTTGCCAACGCCTCCAAGCTACTCTAAGCCATCTAGGTGGCGGCAACCACCAAGAGAAACAAGAATCCCGTAGCAAATCAACCACCAAGTGCCAACTAGATGCAATCTCACAATGCAAATGCACTTGGATCACTCAATCTCACTTCGAATATGCAAAGAAGCAAGAGAGATGAGTGGGAGGGGAGTTGCTTAGCTCAAAGTGCTCACAAGTATGTCAAATGTCCAAGAGATGGAGCTTTGAGCCAGCCAACGAGTATTTATAGACGTACCCCTTCGAATATAGCCGTTAGGCACAAGATTCAGCTGAAGTCGCGCGGACCGGACGCGTGAAGCTTGACCGGACGCGCTGGTCCCGTAACCGACTAGACGCGCTGGTCAAGTCTGAGCATCTCTCCAGAGAGTCAGCGACCGGACACGCTGCTGGACGAACCGGACGCCATAGTGCCAGCGTCCGGTCGGAGTCCAGTAAGCTCCCTCAACGACCGGATGCATCCGGTCGACTGTGACCGGACGCGCTGCGCGTCCGATCAAAAAGCTGAAACACGCGCAGACACTGAACACTGACCGGACGCGTCCGGTCAAACAGAGATTGCGTCCGGTCCAGCGTCCGGTCACCACTGTGACCTCCGTTCGCCTCCGTTTGCCTCCGTTTGATTTTCGACTTCCGGCGTAGTGGAAAATAGACGTTTTAATTCCTCGAAAATGCCTGAATCCCGCCTCGCAAGCTCGGCGGGAGGGAGAGAGGACCCCAAACCCTCTCTACCGCTCAAACTCCACCGCCTTCGTAAAATGTGCTGACACCACCAAGTGATCACGTCATGTGCGAGTGTGTTAGCATTTTCACAAGCATTTTTCGAGGCGTTATTAGTTCTATCCAAATGCATATGATTATGAAATGCACACCTAGAGGCACTTAGGAGTTCAATAGTCGCGTCATTCCCCTCTTTATAGTACAGCTATCTATCCTATAATGTAACCACACCCACTAGGTGTCTTAGTAACTAAAACACAACCCTTAAGCACATACCTTTGCCTTGATCACGTAGAGTTGCGTCCAAATCTAAATGTGGCCATCATGGTCACCATGTCTATCTTGTCACCAACCTTGGAATGTACTAATCCTCATATGCTACATACAACTTAGGCATAGGATTAGTACTTAGGCATTGTCACTAATTACCAACACCAAACATAGAGCTTTCACCCTGCCCCCACGAGTGTCGCACGAGCCACGCGCCTTGCTGCCTCCATCTCCCTCCTCCTGCTCCGGCGCGGCGACATCACTTGCGCGAGCACGAGCTCTGATCCACGCGACCACCCTCGGCGACCTCCTTCCTCTTCTCCGGTCGGCCACCCCCGGCCTCAACTCCGAAGTGGGGACGGGCACGATCCAGGCGGCGGCCCCGGCATGGGCGCGTGCCCTTGCTCCGGCACTGGGAGCCCCCAATGCCCGCGGATCCAGCGGCCATGGCGCTCCCCGCGTCAAGCTCTCTCTATCTCCGATGTACGTTTCAATTGTTTCAGGCGTTTTAGAGGTATGTTGCAATTGAATCATATTGATGTTGCAAAAGTAGATCGGGGATATTCCACATGTTGCAATTGTTTTTAGAGGCATATTGCAATAGTATGTTTTGAGTGTTTGAGATGTTTCAGATATATGTTTCATCTGTGTTTTTCGGACGCATGTTGCAATTATGCTTATCTAGATGTTGCATATGTTTCACACATATGTTGCATGTGTTATTCGGATATTGCGTATGGGTTGCAATGGTTTTTAAGTGTGTTCCAATTCCGGTTGAGACCGGTTTCCTGACCGGGATTGCGGATCCGGGACTAAAGGCCGGGACTTTTAATCCCGGGTCACGCAACCGGGACTAAAGTCCATCCTCGGAACTAAAAAATACTTTAAATCTTGGAAGACCTCTATTGCGTTACGTGAAATTCGAACCCAAGACCCCTTGCCTCGCATGTAGCTCCTGTACCAACTCAACTGTACACCATATGTGATAGTTCTAGACGCTCTCCTTTTGAATTCACCCTTAGGGAACTTTATTTAGTCCCGGGTGGGAGATCTTTAGTCCGGGTTGATGACACCAACCGGGACTAAAAGGTCACCCTTTAGTCCCAGTTGGTGTTATCAACCATGACTTAAGGTTGAAGGGCCAACACCAACCGGGATAAAATGGCCTTTGGTGTCTGTAAAATTTAGACCCGGGACTAATGTTCACATTAGTTCCGAACCTCAATACAACCGAGACTAAAGATGTGAACCAAAAGTCATTTTATGTACTGTTGGTCATTTTTTTTAAAAAAAAAGGGTTACTGATTTATACATTGGAATAGTTAGATCCAAAATAAAGTGTTTAACCAAATACTATGCGATTTAAATTCGAGCTTGAGCTTTGTTGCTCTAGGTACGTATTGCTGCCTACGGAGTACGTGACTGTTCCTTCCCGTGTGCCATCCGAACGACACGTAGAGAGGTGCGATGCCATACACGTATCGTAAGCACACAGCTCTACCTCTGAAGCTCTAATCATCAAAGGAATTATTTATTATTATGTAAGAATAATAATGCAAAAGAAGAGATTCTCAGCCAGAACTCTCATACGTACATCATTTGTCTCACTCAACCGCATAGGGGGGAATTTGGTGGAAACTGTATCCACCGTCTCCCTGCATGCGTGCCATGGATAATTAGCACGTGTCCAGTTAATATGATCTAACCTAGAAGATTTCCTCACATGTCTGTGTACAGCTTTGGTTACCTCTCGCACTCGCTGTTTTTTCGTCTCCATCATGCGCGGTTGGATCATGTTGACTATACACGTGGTAACCATTCACCGTGGATATAGTTTACACCCAATTTTTTCGCATAGGGGGCAGCACCAGCGCCACGCCGCCACGCGAGGCTACTCTGCTGCCGCGTCAGCGTCGCGTCGGGACCCTGGCCCCAGGCCAGCTCACGCAGTCACCTTAACCTGCAGTGCGTGTGTGTTGACACCATTTGAATACTAGGTTGTCATCCCTAGCATGGTGCTAGAGCGTACTAAGGTATTTATAAACATAAAGGCTCTCTAGAAAATAATCTATTCTATCCGCAAGCGCACAGATAAAATACCTCATTGTAGCATTTCACCAGGATAAGTATTCCAGGTATCGTTATTTATAATTTTGCTTAAGAGAACGGCGAAAGCGAAAACAGGGGTAAAATCTATCAAGGCTTAGACTAGAGATAAACTTGTAAGAATATGATTACTACTGAGAAACTCGTCACACAGTCACTTGCTTTGGCAGGGGGTAAGCCATAATAATAAAGATAATGAAATATAAGCTCATGGGTAAATAACACAGCGATTAGAAATAGACTACTCCACATAAATGTAAGGTGACGTCGGACTAGCAAGAGAATGGATTCTAAGTATCTACTATTTACTAAGTCATAATCTACTCTAAGCATCTACAAGATCATATATAGCACAAAAGACTCTTCATTCATGTATAAGGAACATTGCTAAAGTAAATCAGAACATAGCAAGACTTACTCCGCAATACAAATTCTGCCTGTCCTATCAACGGAGGGTGGACTATATAAGAATCAACGAAGCTGTCACCATCGCGAACTACCACACGACCCGGCCAATAGGATACATTTGCAGGTAAATAACATCTAAGCACCACGCCTACATGTGATCTACCACTTAACTCCCACGTGAAAAGAGCTAAGCGCTTTGCAAACTCATGCATGAACTCATCATCAATCATAACTATATCACTTATAGAACTAGAGCAAACTAGGAACATAATAAATAAAGACATAATGCAATTAGAATAAAGTCGTAGAGAAAGATATGAAATAATACCAATCTTTATTGACGAAGATCCGAAATCCAGAGCGCTAGGCCCTACTTCTCTAATTCTATCTAATCAATCCTATAAAACTTGAAAGAATTGGGAGTAGCTAAATCTAATTCTCTGCGGGAGAGAGTTTCTAAACCCTAAACTTGATGGCTTCCTCTGATAATGATTTCTCCTCCTCTCCTGGGGTGGAGAGGCCCTGCTTATATAGCCCCCTCAAATGATCGTGGGCCGTCGGATCAAACCGACATTAATCACACGGTTTTCCTTGATCCTTTAGGTCGGTGGAGCATAATCCGCGAAGTTGACGCTGATTGGCCACGGGAGTAGGGCGACCGCCCCAAACCCTAGGGCGGGCGGCCTGGGCTGGGCCCCGTTCGGCCTCCCGTTCGTTCACGTGTCTTCTGGAGTCTTCTAGATGATATAAAATTAGCGCACATGTTAATATCTCTATGTAAACCCGACGTGTGAGCCTTCTCTCCGTATTTTCTGATAACCCCCTGCAGAAATAGACAAACACCAGAACTCGTGGAATTCTGTCAGATAAAACCCTAATTCTAGATGTCTAGTGCATATTGATCCTTTTCTATGTTTAGTTGACAATTAAATTTGATACTTAAGGATCGTCAACAAACTCCCCCAAGCTTACCCTTTCCTCGTCCCTGAGCAAACAACTAAAACTCAGATGGATCAGGAGTTGCTTTGATGTTTTCTTTCCTGATAGGCACACATGCTTTCATATAAAATTCTTCCAGATTAGAGTGAAGTGTCTTGGGGATTAGCACCTGTACTTAAACCTTAAGTAATTGAAAGACAAAATAATTAAGCCAAGCACTATTCCTCCTGTCTATACCTCCCCTTTGTTCTGGAGTTTTGCATAAGTTTTCAAAATAAAGCTCAGAGTTTCTAGACATGATTCACTTCAACAGCCCATACATATGTTTAATCGAACTGCGGATCCAAAGGAACTCAACATACAATTAAATCAAGATGTGCATGTGTGGTGGAGTAAATAATAGTGATGGTGATGATAAAACTTATTGCTCACTGTTCCTCATATTGCTATCTCTCCTCCTCTCTTGATCTTTTATTGGGAGAGAACATGGGCTATCTCTTTTTCTTCTTTTTTTTCAGGTGGGTAGTAAATATCCCTAATTCTACTGTCGGACACTTGTCCATTTTTTCCGCTCAGGTGGGTATCTTTGTACCCCTAATTCTACTGTCGGACACTTGTCTATTTTTACCTCTCGTCTCACTCTTTTTCTTTTCTTTTTCGAGGTTCCGGGCACTTGCCCCTTTTTATTTCCTCGCATATTTTTGCATAGCCCATGTCTCTTTCTGCATTTGATCTTTTAGGAGAGAGAGAATAACAATACTTTGGGACAGTGAGTGATAACAATATTTTTAACAAATTTTTAATGATTGGTGTAATAGATGTGTGCAAGTGAGTATCTTGATTTAACCACATGAAAAGCTCCTAAGGATCTACACAGCTCAATGAAACTCGAAAGATACAGCAATTATAGCAAGTATGGTTGTGGTAAGAATGTTATGCTAGGAACTCATCATGTGATTTGCAGGTTTTTTTTCAAAATAAATTTCCAGAACTTAGTGTTGTAAGAACAAGATAAACAGCAGCTCAAACGTTATATCATGTCTTATCTTTTACCTAGACTTTAGTTTTAGGCTCATGTTCACACAGATAGTAAATTTCAGATTTTAGCAAGTCTTGGGAGAACTTTAATATAAAAGCTAGGCACTTGAAGATAAGTAAACAGAGCAACTGTTCATCATTTCCATCATACATATTTTTGAATTTTCTTCATTTGTGTCTAGAGATTGAACTAAACAGGAAAATAAAGCACACTTATCTACACACTCTTTTTATTTGGTTTTCATTTTTTAGGAATGCAGTAAATTAAGAAAGAAAATATTTATTGGGTTTTCTAAGTTTTTTTTAAGATATAAATATCTAAAATAGAAAAAGAAAAACTAAAAAGTAAATAGGAAAATTAATTAAAACTCACTCGGTAACTGGGGAGGAACTCCCCCAAGCTGGTTGTTGTCGTGGCTCTCTTCACTCAATGTTGAAGTAGCGCAGCATGGTCGTGACGTTGTTGTTCAAGGTTGTGGTGTCTTCCCTTATTGCTTGCACTCTAGTGGCTTGCTCCTGGTTCCATTTTTGTTGCTCCTCCAGGAGTCTTCCGTGCTCTGCTTGCGTAGTGCGGATGTCGAGGAGAGTGTTGTTGGTGCGGGTGTAGAAGGCGGCAGTCTCTTGGTAGTAGTCCCCCGAGAAGGCGTAGGAGGCGTCGGAGTATCTTCTTGTATCAAACTGGGGCTGGGGCCTAGACCCTGAAGCTCCATATGGGTCAGTGGAGTACCTTCTTGTAAAAGGCGGGTTCTCCCACTGGTGATATTGTCCCTCCGGCCATGTCTCTTGTGGTGGTTCTTCTGGCTGGACGTGTCACGCCCATGGGTCCCGAAGAACTCTGGGGTTGTAATCATTATAGTGCAGATGTGCTGCCTCTTCTGGCCCGGGATCAGCTCCTTGCCATGTATGTTCCTGATGGGTGGCCATCCTTGCGGATGCCGCGCGCTGTGGAGCTCTCCGGTTCACCGGTGCTGCAGTCTCAATCAAATAATTTCGAACAGAATATATGCCAAGGTCCGGGTTAGGTAACCGAACCTTGGTGTTGTTGTCATACAGCATGTACATTATCCCCGCTTCCCTTTTTAACATCCGTGCGTATCTAAAAGTGTCATAGCCGTGATAAAATCTAGGTTCCTCAATGAATTCTAACGATGAATTTTCTAACAACTTAAGGCTAACGGCTAAACGAGTTATGAGTGAAGTACACCCGACAGGTCCCTGAAGAGTAGGTGTGCCAAGCCAATGGGCAACTAAAAGAGTAACAGGTGAAACTTGGATTTTGTTTATGGCGGCATAAATGAGTTGTAGATCTCCCATACGCACCTTTCTCAAGTCATCACGAAAGAAAAAATTGTACCCGAGCCATTTGTGGAACATCCGGAGTGTAGGATGCTCCATGTCGCTGGTTCGGGGTTGGTAAAAGAGTTCGTCCCTAGAGATTTCTCTCCAAAACTGATGTTTCTCAAAATTGGGCAAGCCGGAGTCAAGGTCCAGAATGCTCCGTGGAGGAAAACCGAGGTGATTACTCAGCTCTCTCCAGGACAGCATAATGTCCTGCTTGAACATCCGAAAAGAAATTCCCCCCTCACAATATTGTAACGTGCAAAGAAATTCAATAGTAAGGAGACGGGAACCATGCTCAGTGGTATTCCAAAAGTCCGTCCATCCTATCATTTGAAAAATTAAGTCAAATTCAGCAACCATACCTGTCTCTTGGAGTAAGGCGAAATCGATGGTGGGAGTGTGAATGAATGTCTTGTTTTTCAACTGCTAGAGAATCTCCTTCTCCCTGCGATTCCTGAGCCCAAGGTCTCCTGTCTTGAGTAGGACCTTGTTTGGTGCACCCGACGAAGACGATGGAGCTTGCGGAGGTGCCGGATCGACACTCATCTCCGACTGGCATGAGGAGAGTCGAGACGAACTCCTCGTACCACTCCTGAGAGACTTGGCCGCGCTCTTTACTTTCTTAAACATCCTGCAGAATAATAGGGACAAACAGAAACTCGTGGAAATATGTGAGAAAAATATGTTAGTGGTTAGCTGTCCGAGAAGTCAGTCATCCAGGGGTTAGTTGTCCGAGAGAATTATAAATTTTAGCAGCACTTCCCTCTAAACAACTTTTACTTCCGCTTGGGACAGCGGGAACACTAATTACTAGGTGATCTCACTCTCTATCTCAAAAATTTTCCAAACTCTCTTCCATTCTTTCTTTCCCTTTCCACTCTCCTTCTCACTCTCCCACTAGATCACTTCTTCTGAAAGTCGAGAGCTCAAGCTTGCATATGTTTTCTGGAATGTGTGTGGGATGAGAATGAGGTAGAGAGGTGGCCTTTTATAGTTGGAGCTAGGGGCAGGGCGGGCGCCCTGGCCAATAGGACGGGCGCCCCACTTGAGTGCCCTCTGTGGCTGAAACTTTCCCACTCCCTCACATGCTTCACTCCTATGCCAAATAATGCTGCATAGGTGGTGGTTGGTCGGTGGAAGTTGTCTGGTTGAGTGGAGATGAGTTGGTGGGTGAAATTATGTGTTATGATGTATGTGAGGTGTAGTGTATGACATATGGGACCAAAGGATGTGGGTCATGCTTCTAGAAGATTGCTATAAATAAATATAATGCAGGAAAAATTATGAGAATTGAAACTAAAAAATGATCATGGAAAAATATTTTTGTGCCTCCACAATAATTAATAATTATGGGTTTTTACACACCACAAATATTATTTATATGGGACTTTTGATTTTTATAATAATGCTATGGATGAGTATGACTAATGCAAGAATTAATTATGCAAAAAATTAAATGATGTGGATAAATACCGAATTACCTCCCGGCGAGGGTTTGGGAATTTTAGGTCCCCCAAGCTGGACCTCCAAATCTTTTTAAACTTCTGAATTGCCTTCCTCTGGAGATGGTGTCTCCAGTGGTTTCTCTTCGTGAACCTCCTCCACTGTAGAGTCTCTCTCTGGTCTGGGCTTGAATGTGAAGTGTTCTTCTTGTCCGTTTATGCTGAACTTGATTTCTCCCTTACTGACATCAATGTGGGCATTGGCGGTGCTCAGAAATGGCCTTCCAAGGATGATTTACACTTTTGAGTCGGGGTTCATGTCTAGTACTACGAAGTCTACTGGCACAAGGAAATCTCTTATTCTGACTGGGATATTTTCTGCGATGCCCATCGGGTGTCGAACTGATTGATCTGCTAGTTGTAGGCACATTGATGTTGGTTCTAGGGTTGTGTGTTCAAGCTTCTTGTAGACTGATGCTGGCATCACACTGACACTTGCTCCGAGATCACAAAGTGCATTGTTAAAGTGCTGGTCTCCGATTGAGCAATCAATGGTAGGACATCCTGGATCTTTCTTCTTCCTTAGTGGTTGGTTGAGGATGGCCGCACTACATTCTTCTGTCAGCTTGATTACCTCAGTGGTGGGCAGTGGCCTCTTTTTGTTAAGAATATCTCTAATGTACTTCGCATATGTGGGTACCTGTATGGCATCAAGTAGAGGTATGTTGACATATAACTTTTGAATGACCTCTACAAACTTACCAAACTGCTCATCCGACTGTAGTCCTCTGTTTCTTGTGGGAAATGGCAAATAGTTGGTGTCGTAAAAATCTTTCCTTATTTCTCCAGTTCTTGATGGTTGTAGCAGATCTTCTGCTTCAACTGGTCTCTCTTCTTCTATCATTGCTGGTTGCACTGGAGCTGGTGTTTTTTGCTTCTCTCTTGGGTGTGGGGGATCTTTGGTAGATCTCCCTCCTCTAGTAGTTTTGTTCTTTACCTGCTCAAGGTTAGTGGCAACAGGTAAGACAGCAGCTAGCTTAAGCTCTACCCTCTTATTAAGAGTGTTTTGCTCATCAAAGGCAGTTAATAGAAAATCTATTTTATTGTGTATATCTTTTAAAAATGATTCATTTG
This sequence comes from Saccharum spontaneum, assembly GCA_022457205.1. NCBI lineage: Eukaryota > Viridiplantae > Streptophyta > Magnoliopsida > Poales > Poaceae > Saccharum > Saccharum spontaneum. Next base: position 46,272,948 of record CM039616.1, read on the forward strand.
TATCTAGCCTTTGTTTGACTTCATCATTAGTTTTAGTTTGTTGAGCAATTATCTCCTTTAATGAAGGTTGTTTGAGAATATTACCTGAATTCATACCTTTGCTATTGGGTTGACTTGAGGTGGTTTGATATTTGTATACTGTCTCTATAGCCCTTTGATCTTCTTTGAACTTGGCCCTCTGGTCAATCCAATAGAGCAAATCTTCCATCTTAGTTGATAGTGCTTTTACTTCTTCTGGTATTTCTTTAGTTTGATGACAATGTTGAGTCTTGTCTTGGAACCAGCTTTGGTTTTCTGCTATCTTATCCAAAAGTGTCTCTGCTTTTTCAATTGTAAACTCCAAGAATGATCCTTCAGCAGATGCATCTAGGCACTCACAAGACTTTTGGGTTAATCCATGATAAAAGGTCTGCATAAGTAACCATTTGGCCATTCCATGGTGAGGACAATCTGATATGTATCCTTGAAAACACTCCCATGCTTCTAGAATGGTTTTTGTCTTCTGCTGTTGGAAACTGACAATATTTCCTCTTAAGGCAGCTGTTTTGCCTATAGGGAAAAACTTTGATAGAAAGGCATCTGACAGGTTCGTCCAATTTTTTATGTTTGCTTGATTGGTGTAGAACCACTTTCTCGCCTTCCCTTCTAGTGAAAATGGAAAGAGGCGAAGTAGTATGACGTCTTTGTCAACTCCGTTGATGCTAATTGTGCTTCCAATCTCCAAGAAGTTCTGCAAATGTGCACTAGCATCTTCGTGTGCCTTCCCACTGAATTGTGTAGCTTGCACCAAGTTGATGAGGTTTGACTTGAGCTCAAACTCAGGTACTCCTTCTTCTACTTCAAATCTTGGACCAGTAAGAATGTTCTCAAGACTTGGGGCAGAAAATTCCTGTAAGGTCTTCTGTGCCATCACTTCAACAATTGGTAGCTAGCTTCTTCTTCCTTGATTGCTTTGGTTCTGATGATGAAGAATTTAATTCACCAAAGTCAATCCTGATATACCCTGTAAAAAATATAAACATAGGAAAACAACAGGGTGAACCTGCCAAAGCAGAGGTGCCTTGCTATGATTTCTCATTTATATAGTAGCTGTTATGCAATTATTTCTCAATAGTCTAGTCTAAAATTTTATTTGAATAACCTTGACCGACTTCCTGACTTTCCTTACCGTTCCCCGGCAACGGCGCCAGAAATGCTTGTTGACACTAGCTAACACCATTTGAATACTAGGTTGTCATCCCTAGCATGGTGCTAGAGCGTACTAAGGTATTTATAAATATAAAGGCTCTCTAGAAAATAATCTATTCTATCCGCAAGCGCACAGATAAAATACCTCATTGTAGCATTTCACCAGGATAAGTATTCCAGGTATCGTTATTTATAATTTTGCTTAAGAGAACGGCGAAAGCGAAAACAGGGGTAAAATCTATCAAAGCTTAGACTAGAGATAAACTTGCAAGAACATGATTACTACTGAGAAACTCGTCACACAGTCACTTGCTTTGGCAAGGGGTAAGCCATAATAATAAAGATAATGAAATATAAGCTCATGGGTAAATAACACAACGATTAGAAATAGACTACTCCACATAAATGTAAGGTGACTTCGGACTAGCAAGAGAATGGATTCTAAGTATCTACTATTTACTAAGTCATAATCTACTCTAAGCATCTACAAGATCATATATAGCATAAAAGACTCTTCATTCATGTATAAGGAACATTGCTAAAGTAAATCAGAACATAGCAAGACTTACTCCGCAATACAAATTCTGCCTGTCCTATCAACGGAGGGTGGACTATATAAGAATCAATAAAGCTGTCACCATCGCGAACTACCACACGACCCGGCCAATAGGATATATTTGCAGGTAAATAACATCTAAGCACCACGCATACATGTGATCTACCACTTAACTCCCACGTGAAAAGAGCTAAGCGCTTTGCAAACTCATGCATGAACTCATCATCAATCATAACTATATCACTTATAGAACTAGAGCAAACTAGGAACATAATAAATAAAGACATAATGCAATTAGAATAAAGTCATAGAGAAAGATATGAAATAATACCAATCTTTATTGATGAAGATCCGAAATCCAGAGCGCTAGGCCCTACTTCTCTAATTCTATCTAATCAATCCTATAAAACTTGAAAGAATTGGGAGTAGCTAAATCTAATTCTCTGCGGGAGAGAGAGTTTCTAAACCCTAAACTTGATGGCTTCCTCTGATAATGATTTCTCCTCCTCCCCTGGGGTGGAGAGGCCCTGCTTATATAGCCCCCTCAAATGATCGTGGGCCGTCGGATCAAACCGACATTAATCGCACGGTTTTCCTTGATCCTTTAGGTCGGTGGAGCATAATCCGCGAAGTTGACGCTGATTGGCCACGGGAGTAGGGCGACCGCCCCAAACCCTAGGGCGGGCGCCCTAGGCTGGGCCCCGTTCGGCCTCCCGTTCGTTCACGTGTCTTCTGGAGTCTTCTAGATGATAGAAAATTAGCGCACATGTTAATATCTCTATGTAAACCCGACGTGTGGGCCTTCTCTCCGTATTTTCTGATAACCCCCTGTAGAAATAGACAAACACCAGAACTCATGGAATTCTGTCAGATAAAACCCTAATTCTAGATGTCTAGTGCATATTGATCCTTTTCCATGTTTAGTTGACAATTAAATTTGATACTTAAGGATCGTCAACAGTGTGGCACCGGCGCGGCCAAGGACTAGTGTAGCAGAACCTCCTAAATTATATGGCCCACATGCACTTGTCATTGTCTCTAAGACCTCTGACGGCTATGCATGTATACCAGATAACCTAAGAAGATCTGTCGGGTGCCCCCGCAGGACCCCGATTCAACTACGTTTGACAACTCATACCAGGATCAACAAAGGAGTAACTACGATATTACAATATTTGTTACAAAACTTTACATCAGAGTGCGGAAGAATAATAACAATGAATTTATAAATCATGTTTAAGTTAACTTTTTATAAACTTAACTTGTATTACGGAAGTCGAGTAGAACTACAGAAGATAACTTAGGCAGAGCACCGTTATGGGGAACAACCAAATCATGTCGAGCTCACCAACATGACTTGATTAGCAGCACCGGTCAACACCTGCAACGGGGGTTAACAAACCCTAAGTACTTGAGGGTACTCAACAAGGCTTACTCGACTAAGAAAATACTTCAAGGGCATTCTAGCTTTAGGAAATCAAAGTACGATATTCAAGAATTAAAATTATTTTGCAGAAAAGCTTACTAGAGTAAGTCCTTACTTTTAACATTTTATTTTTATCATTGATGGTTCATTAATCAATTCTAAGTGATCCTATTCTAGATCAAAGTAATTCTCATCGAGATCCTTTCTTATTCTTTCCTCCAATTCCAGTTCTTAACTACGATGCAGGACAGGTGATCGAGTCTCCATAACCGAGGAGCAACGACGATTCGAACCGATTATACCCAGCTGGGGATCTCTAACCTCACGACATATGTATAACCAAATCTTGCATATGCCAACCCTCATTTAGATCTCCCAAGACCAGAACGTGTCCATCGCCACCAGAGAGTACAGTACCCCTCGAACCCGGCCCAATTCTAGCCCCGAGGGTACACACTACCCCGCCATCTCTCCACTCCCAGTGTGAGGTTAGACATTCTCGAAATGGAATCACCAACATCTTGGGCTTAACCAAGGCATGGGGCTAGTTGCAAAGTCTCGAAACACAAAACAAGACTGCAATGAACGGTCCTTAACTGACAAGGCGGAAACACTACATTGAGACTCCTTTCCCAATGCAAGTTAGCCGTGGCCAAACCACCCGCCTGGTCTTCAAGTTCATTATTATATTTCATTATTCATCGAATATGCCATCGTGGCCATATAAACATTTTATATTAAAGGCCTAACTTAATAAGCATGGCGAAGCATACTACGCATTTGTACATAAAACAGGTACCAAGGGTGATATTACAATAATCAAGGATGATAATGCAACAATTGGGTTATCACTCAATTCCTAGTCACTTAATGCAGTAAACCATAGTAGCAGTGATAAAGATTCGTAAAACTCAAGGAAGGGTTTAAATGCTGTAGAGAAGTTAGTTTTCGTAGAAGTCAATTTTGACATCAACACCACGGGTGGATCACCTTCTCCGAAGCTTGATCGACACGATCCAAAACACTCGTATAAACTACACGTATATAATGATGCGGGACTTAATATGATGGAATGCACGCCATGATGCATGATGATAAATAAGACATAACATACAAGAGACATTTAGAAAGGATAAACATTAGTTTTCTATTTGAGCACAACTTTCCTTCGCGGTACACTTGCAATCCAACAGAACTATTAAACAACTTCAATCACATTAAGATGTTGTTAAGATAACTACTTAACTTTACTTTTTACCCAAGAGGTTGCATCTAATAACAAGTAATTCTACCACAAGACCACTAAGTATTAACATAAGTAAGTTATTAACTACTAATGACCTAAGTTAATGACACTAACTATCATTAACAAGACTTAATTAACAAGTTAATCATGAACTCGAACAATTAATTAAAGTGCCAAGGGTTATCACATGTTAATGACCCAAGGTCAACAACCAATCCAAAAGTCACACAAAACCCTAAATTATGATTTATGCTAATCATATAAGCATTTATTAAATAATAAATAAAAGGCATGAAATAAAGTATATACTTAAAAGTTATCAAAACAATACCAATATTTTTGTAAAGGTATATCTAACCATGCAAAGCATACTCACAAAGTTTTATGATTTTTGGATACTTATTCTAGTCTATAAAAATCATAGAACTTGCATTTCTTAATTAAAAGAGCTAATTTTAAAGCATATCAAAAGTACTCAAAATCAAGTTTCATATTTTTCCTAAATAGTACACATCACAGAGAGGCTAAGTAAAAATTTTGAAAATTTTTGGAGCTCTAAATAATTCACAACCAAATAAATAAAAACTATTACTATTTCATATTTTTGAAAAAGAAAAACAAAACTTCAACGCGGGCCGTTTCCCTTCTTCTTCCCCTCGCTCAGCCTAGCTAGACGCGCGCGCGTGCTCGCGCTTGCGGTCCACCCACGCGTCTGCCTTCTCCCTTTATCTCTTTGTGGCTTGGCCCAACAAGCCGAGCCGGCCCAACACCTCCATCCTCCTCCGTTCTCCTCTCCCTCCCTACTCCCCGCGGGCCAGCCATGGCGGCACGGCGGCCGGCCGTGACCACGACGTCGGTGACTCGATGCTACCCAAATAATCCGACCACCATGACCAACACGACACCGCAAACTTCCCCAGACACTCTACTCGGTCGCAGACACCCCGGAGGGAGCTTCACCCCGGCCATGGCGACACGGCAGCGGTGGCGCACGGTACTCCGGTGAGACAAGACGGTAGAGATCAAATTGAAGGTATAGGAAGATCTAGTAGCTCACCACGATTATCGCGGCGTGCTTAGTGAAGGAGGAGATGGACCGGAGGGACCGGACCACAATGAGGTGGTGGTGATGGCGCTTGTGATCGGAGGTGGAGAAGACGACGGCTTCCCAACGGCACAGACGGTGTGGGACGCTGCGAGGCAGCTCAGTAGTTGTGCAAGGATGTGGCGAATGCGGTGGTGCTCTTAATCTGGCCGAAGACGGCTTAGGGACGGTGCTAGACGCCGGAGGGTAAAGGGCAACGACGGCGGCGGCAGAAACAGAGAAAGGAGAAGAGATAAACTACGACGGCTGTGCGGGCTTTATAGCCAAGGCGAGACAACGGGGAAGCGACACGCTAGAGACGCCTGCCCATGCCAAGCAAGAGGTGGCGACCGCGGGCGCACCTAGAAGCCGGCCGAAGGCCACCGGCGGCAAGCAAGAGGTGGCGCCCGGTGGTTGGAGATCGATTTTAAAATATTTACAACACTGCCACTGACTCCATTTTGCAAATTACTTTCAAATTTTCTATAAAAGTTGAAAATCTGTAAAAACAAAAGTTGCTCCATTTTTAAAGCTCTACAACTTTCTCAATATAAACTTTTCAAATTTAGCCTAGATTTTGAAATTTGAATTTAAAATCAAAAGGGGACACTTTTCTAGAATTTGGTAATTCAGAAATTACTTTAAATTTTATATTTAAACTTCAAAAACTCCAAACACCAAAGTTGTACATCTAACCAACACCTACAACTTTTCTGTTCAAACCATTTTCAAATTCTGTCTCTATTTTGAAATTTGAGCTTGGGGATGAAGAGGGGGTCAAATTTGAAATCTGCCTCTTTTCAAAATTACTCCAAATTTTTCACTAAAACTTTGAAAACTCTAAACACCAAACTTGTAGCCCTTGAAAATATCTACAAACTTGGTTTTAAACTTTTTCCCAAATTTTGCTTAGATTTTGTATTACACAAAAGGGGTAAAACGAGGTTTTTTCAGAAATCAGGGTTTTGAATTCAATTGATTATTATTTTTAACTAAAACATGATTAATCCTTTAACACTAATAAAACATTATTTCATGTGATAAGCAACATGACATTATTAACATATTAAGCATACTAGAAAAAACAACACATCGAATTACTATTGTATTGAAACATGTGAAACATGTATATGAAACATGAAACATTCTAAAGCTATACTTGAAACATTTCCTTGCAACATAAACCTTTCATGGGAAACATTGCTTAAACAACACATGTAACACATGCAACATGACTAAAGTAACATGTGCAACATGAATGCATTTATGGCATGTCATTTGATGTTTATGCTTGATGATACTTCATAATGAAGTTTTAATTGTTTCTTAATATCTGGGATGTTACAACTAGGCTCTTCCCAAGAAACAAATAAAGGCAGGGAAGGAAAATACGTACAAACCTATGTATAGTATTCTCATTTTAGATCATATATATACGGTGATCAATACAGTCGTATAGCAAGGCACATAAGCAAAGAAGAATGGCGTAGGTTTTACTTTTATCTACTACTAGTCCTTTCTTGACTATTATTATATTATATTATATTATATTATATTATATTATATTATATTATATTATATTATATTATATTATATTATATTATATTATATTATATTATATTATATTATATTATAACTTCCACTTCAGTGCTACTGTTTTAGGGGAAGTGTATGTGATGCTCTCTTTGGACGAAAATATGGGCCCGGCCTCCAGGTCCCTCTCAAAACAGGCGTGGATAGGCGGTATCAACCTTTGTGTGTGTGTTTTTTTACGAGAAACAACTTTATAATTAGCAGCAATGAGCTGCAAAGATAGTTACACCAGTTAAGCCTACATATTGTAGAGCTCGTAAAACAGTACATTGGGGCAAATGATACTCTACACAATAGGTAAACTCCAGGGTAGCACTTTGAAGTGAGGGAGTTTGTAGAGCCTGATGAGCTAGCGCATTAGCCGTGTTGTTTAGATGCCTGTGGATCTTGTGAATGCTTGCTAAGTTCCCTCTTGCATAGTTGGCGAAGGTTTTAGTGAAGCACTTGACTCTCCGGTCCGGCGGATTGGAGATGTAGTTCTTGCTGCTTCTGCCATGATGACTGAGGAGCAGTTGTCAAGTCTGGCTTTGATGTGGATTACCCGTGGCCTCTGTTCCTGAAAATTAGCATGAATATCCCCAGTCCAGCAGGTCTGGGCGTGGGGTTCTGTTGATCTGGTTGAATGGATGCATCTACATAGCATCGAGTACCATTGAGTAGTGCTGGATTGTCAATGACATGGTTGTTCATCGTTTGTGCCTGCTGAGCTGCAATAGACATACCTTGCGATCCTAGAAGATTGAGTGGCAGTGCAGGTGTGGAAGTGGTATGTGTTGATGTTTGAGCAGCCTGGTCTAGTCCTACAAGTGAAGTCAGCATACCTTGTAGTGTCTGGGACTGCTGCTGGGGTGACATAGCTTCATCTATGATTGGTGGGTCGTTTTGTAGTGGCTGTTGTTGTAGGGCCTCCTGATGTGTGCTGGTGTGTGCCGCCACAGCGTGATGCACCAGCCAGGGAGTCCATGTCTTCCTCTAAAACCTGTTGTCATTTCTAGCCTTCCATATATACCACATAGTATTTAGTATTTTAGTAAGGAAATCATTAGTAATAGAGGTGGGTATAACATTCTGTAGGATGAGTTGCACGCCGTCATTATCCTAGGGAAGATTATCTGTTCGAATGGGAGGGCTTGTGGAGAACCAAACAGCCCTAGGCAGTTGATAATGAAAAAACAGGAGTGCATCGTCTTTCACTGCTCCACAGACTGTACAATGTTTGTCAATATGAGTACTATACTTTGATGCCCTTTCTCCAGTAGCTAGTGCTCTTCTGATCAGTCTCCAGGTGAAGGCCTTGACAGTGGTGGGAGATTCTTGCTCTTCCAGGCTTTCTGCAAAATGAGATTAGCATGGTGGTTAATGCTTCGAGATCCCTACTGTGGGAGTTAGATAAGATCCTATCTACTTAGGTGCCTATTAATATTTTTGGTGGAGCATTTCCCGTCTTTGGCTGGTATCCATCTGAGGATGTCATTTTGGTCACTTAGTACAATTGACACCTCGGCAATTGCCTGCACAGCCTGACTATAAAAAATGTTAGCAATATAGTTTACATTCCAGGTTCTAGACTCCGAACGCTTAAGTTTAGAAACCGTGGCCGGCATAGATAGTTGGATGACAGGCAGGAGCATGTGGTCATGTATGTTGTCCTATACTGGACACCAAGGGGTAGACCAGATGGAAGAGTTACCTGAATGGATTTGGAGGGTTGAGTTGGTGCTGAGCTCCTATTTAACCTGCAGGATGGAGGACCAGAAAATAGATTTTGTACCTGTGCTATGAGCTGTCTAGAAAGAGGAGTTAGGATAGTTTTTAGCTTTGAGTACATCTGAAAGCATAGTTTTTTTGTGAGTGGCTACATTCCAAGCAGCCTGGATGAGTAAGCTCTTGTTGACTGAATGGAGGTCTCTGATACCCAATCCTCTATTTTCCTTTGGCTGACAGATGTCATCCCAAGATCTGTAGGCAATGGGTGAAGTTGGGCTGTCCTCCTGTACTCCAGTCCACCAAAACTTCCTAATAATGGCTGTCATCTGCATACAAATGACTTGGAGAACAACAGTAGACATATAATAAACTGGAATTGATGCAAGCACCGATTTAATGTAAGTGAGCCTGCCTGCATGATTAAGCTTATTAGCTTTAATTGTAGTAAGTTTGGCTCTAAATTTGTTAAGGATGAACTCATAAGCCTTGTTCCTGTCACGGTGATTAAAAATGTAGGGTGACCTAGGTGTATCGTATTCGAAAGGAGATCAGGGACAGGAAAAATCTCCTTGATTTGAGCTTTGATAGAGTTTGGCACATCCTTGTTGAAAAGAATAGAGGACTTTTGGAGATTAGGAGTCTGACCAGACAGATTGCAAAAGTGGTGCAAGATATCACGAATATTGTTAGCTTCAGTAGCAGTCGCGCCACAAAGGATGAGGTCGTCGGCAAATAGGAGGGACTGAATTAGAGGGCAACCAGGGCCGAGGGAGATGCTAGAGATGTTGGAGGACTGCATCTCGTGTTTGAGCCTAATTGATAGTTCATTGATGGCAACAACAAAAAGGTAAGGTAAAAGGAGGCACCCCTGTCGGATGCCTCTGTTAGAGGAGAAAGCAGTGGTGGGTTCACTGTTGAGCAGGATAGAGTAAGTCAGGGTGGAGATGCAAGCTTTTATGAGACTAATAAAGTTGGGATGCAGATCAAGTCGAGCAAGCGCGGAAGCAATGAAATTCCAGTTAAGCCTATCAAAAGCTTTAGCCAAGTCGAGCTTGAAGAGAAAAGCATGATGCTTTCAAGATTTGAGAGAAAAGGAGTGAACAATCTCCTGGGTGATAACAATATTAAAAGAAATGTGTCTGTTCTCTATGAAAGCCGCCTGAGAATGGTCAATGTAATTGGGTAGATGAGGCTTCAATCTATCAGCAAGGGATTTAGCTATGATCTTATAGATAATATTACATAAACTAATGGGTCTAAAATCCTGAGGAACACGATCCAACTCTAGCGAAAGCGACAGCTCAACTCTCTATGAAAGCCGCCCGAGAGTGGTCAATGTAATTGGGTAGCTTTTGTGTTGTGTACTCCTACTCCAGCAACACAAAGTTGTTTGCAATTTCTAACTGCAATTCTTAACATTGTTTAGTTTCCACCCTAAAACTTTACCCCTATCACATCGAATGTTTGGACACATGCATGGAGTATTAAATATAGATTAAAAAATAACTAATTACACAGATTGCGTGTAATTTGCGAGACGAATCTTTTAAGCCTAATTAGTCCATGATTTGACAATAAAGTGCTACAGTAACACATGTGCTAATGGCGGATTAATTAGGCTTAATAAATTTGTCTCGTGGTTTACTAACAGATTCTGTAATTTATTTTTTTATTAGTATCTAAACACCCCATGAGACATCCCCATGTGACATCCAATGTGATATCCCAAAACTTTACACTCTGAAACTAAACAAGAAGGCCAAAGTCTCTCTGTTATTTGCACTTCCTCTTGTCATGTCATGCTCATGAACAGAGCTCATATAGAGGTGGCACTGCCACAGTTCTCTTTGTTGAACGTTTTAGATTTTTATTTTTCCTTTTTTCTTCTTTCTCTTTTCAATGTAAACCATAAATTTATAGAAAAATAACTAACAGTTACAAAAACTAATTATTTTTACTAAAATTTCCATGAAACGTATTTTGATAGTGTGCCTGTGTGAACTTATAGATGTTAATATATTTTTCTAAAAATTTGATTAAAATTTAAGAAGTTTATCTAAGGACAAAAGTCAAGATGAGCTATAATTTAGAACGGAAAGAATATGCTCGTTTGGATCCTTGAAATTGAATTCATTCTAATAATTACAATTTAGACATAGATTAATTAAGCTAATATAGTTATATATGGAATATATTTGTATATTTATTGTTAGGCATACAATGGACATACTTATATGTTGCATTTCTATTGTAGGGAACTGAATTGAAGAGTATGCTATAAGTTGGATAATAGAATTATAGCATAGTGATCTATATAATCCATATCTGTCTCCCACCATAAGCTTATTTGTGAGCTTGGGAGTGTAATGAAATGTCAAATTCCAAGCCAAATAGCCTACTCCATCATGTAGATTTCAATTCCTCAAAAATGAAGAGATCCAAACGGCCTCTCAGGGCTTTAGAAAGTTTGTGAAGACATAGTTTGAACATGAATTTCTCTCACAATAAATTGACAATTACTATAAAACCAACATCTCGCCAAATGACATGCAAAGTATGAATCCATTGACATATCTTTTGTGCATAGAACATGCACACTTTTTGACTAACTGATGGTCAAAGTCTACACATGATTGACTTTTTTGGATTATAGTACGCCTTGAATTTTGAAATTGAAAGCATACCTACAAATATGAGATTGAAAACAATCATGCACAAATAAGGATCCAAAACAAGAAAATAGTTCATACATAAATCGTTGCCACAAACATTCCATATACCGCCAAAAAAAATAACTATCCAAATATGTTATGCTCAATTTGCCATACATATGTATTTACTACTTTTTCTGAGAACATATACATAACGGTAATGCTCACGAATGTGTGTGCGTCCGTCCGGACATAGCTTTCCGGGCCTGCGTGCTACCAAGCCTGCTTCCTCTCTGTGTCTCCTCATCTCTCTCAAAATATCTTCCACTACCATGCTTGCCCATCGCGTGTTGTTGTGTTGTGCGCTCGCTGTTGACATCTTCCTCACCGCGCACCCCATCTCGTGTTATGCGGCTCCCCAATCCAGCGCCATGCTCCATCCTGTGTCGCGCCCTTCATTGTCGTGCCGCGCTCCATCCCCGCCGTGCTTGCTCTAGCTTGCTGCACGCCATGCCCCGTCACCTGTGTGCGCCGAGATGATGTTGTGGTGCTGCCGAGGTGCTGCCGCCGTGCCCCACTAGAAGGTCGTGGCCACTGTCGATGATGTGTCTGCTGCGATGCGCGACCTCAGCAAGGAGATGTTGCGATGAAAGCGCATGTTGCAAGCGTATATTTCAAGTGTTTCAGACGTTTCAGAAGTACGTTGCAATTGTTTCATATGGATGTTGCAAAAGTAGATCGAGAAATGTTGCATGTGCTGCAAGTGTTACAGAGGCTTTGTTGCAAGTGTTTAATAGGTTTGTTTAAAACATTTCATCTGTTCCAGACGTATGTTGCAAGTGTTTTGATCTGAATGCTGCATATGTTTCACACATATGTTGCAACCATATGTTCCAAATGTTTCAGCTATTTTAGTCTTATGTTGCAGTAAGTGTCTTTATGTTGCAAGTTGCAAGAGTTTTATTTGGATATTGCATATGTTTCACATATACGTTGCAAGTGTATGTTTTAGATGTTTCACCATTTTCATACGTATATTTCATGTTGTTTAAAGAGTCAGGGGGTGCGGGGAGTGATGGTGGCACAGCACATACGCCGGGAAATGGGGCGCGACAAGCTGGGGGCCAGTGAATGGGACGTGCAGCGCACTAGTGTCTTACGGACGAAGCACGCCGAGGCCGGCAGTCGGGGTGCGACAGGGGCGGGGCGCGGACGGCCTCAAATCGATGCAGATAGGGCGGGCTGCACGTGTGAGGCGAGTCGTCTAGACACTTAGGCGCTGTGATGGGGCGAGGTGCGCGTGTGGGACGGGAAAAAAAATCAGCAAACGGGGACAGGTTGTGCGGCGTCCGGACGCTAGCACTGCCGTATACATAAAGCAACGGTACTATTTTATAAACAATAATTCCGTTGGTCAAGATTAATTGTCAAAGTTGAGGTTTTCAAGGCTGCACGATGCTGCAAAAAATCGAATATATTTGTGGTTGTTGAAAGGCAAAAGTATATACTTTCTGCCGGTGAATTTGAATTTGATGCAAATTAAAGGAGCATGAGTAAGGTTCTATTTAGTACTAGTAGATCTAAAATAAACCCACTAATAAATCTGCTAATTATTAGCTAGGGCTGCTAACAATTAGTTTTATTTTCTAGCTTGAAATTGAGAATAAAAAAAAATAGTATATATGTACCTTCAACTTACTACCCAACCACGTATTAGTAGGTAGATCCAAATGGTCACCTATTAAAATTTACCTAGCTAAAATATGACAGTTATTAGTTATTAGCTAGCAAATTTTTTGTGCTAATGAATCCAAACAAGCCCTTAGCCATGTAGGCTATGGAAGGGTCCGATCAAAATATCAAACTACATTGAGCAAGTTAAACATTATTCCTTTTGTCCCAAAATAAATAACTTTCTAATATTGGCAATTTGTTCCACAAAAAATAACATTCTGTACAAACATGTTACATCATCTTCTAATGCGGAAGCTAATCATGGTGTATGCAAATGATAGCTGCCAAATCCAACACGTATTTCCAGAAAATGAAAGGAGATAAGGATACATGTGTCTTTTGCCAGTGTTCTTAATACGTTCAAAAATTCCTAGAAACTTATTTATTATGGGATGGATTATGGGATGAAAGTTGTATCTCCTAGGTGCCAAAATATAAAGTATTTCTAACTTTATTGTATGCTCAAATTAGCATTAGTCTAATTAAATTTATAGAGAAATATATTAGCATGTACGGAGTACCACTTTAAAGGGAAACTATAAGACATATTCCATACATAATAAATATGTAATGAAACTTATTAGTATCACAATACTATTATTTTTCTATAAATTTAGTTCAACTTAAATATTTTGAGTTATGAAAAATTGGGAATACTTTGTAATGGAAGGAACTACCATGCCCCCAAATATAATCCGTTATAACTTATAAGTTCAAATTCTAAAAGAGAAAAAGGACTAACAATACGAAGGTGAATTTAATTAGTTTGTTGTCTGAGTTTTCTGATTATGATATAATTTGAACATTTCTCTTTACAATAAAAAGGCTTAATAATCATTTAATCTTTCTATTTGCTAAGGAAGATAATTTGATAACTAAGCACATTATTCACTGAATAAAATTAGTAAGACCATAATTCGTTTTTCAAGTTTCGTAGGACTATCTTTTAACTTCAATCAGGAAAACACCTCTTATATTACTTTAGACCATCACATAAAATTGCAAAAACTGTTCAAACCAAAAATACAATTGGGTTGTACTAGTTCTTTTAGCAAATGTATACATTTCCTAACCAAATTTATTATAGTCGGCAATATGAAATAAGTGCCAACTTTTTAAGAACGACTCTGGTAACCTGATGTTATTTCACAAGCAACTTCTGCTGTGCTTGCTATCAGTTAAAATCACATTGGATGTTCATGAAACATAATTCACGGATAGATTTTTCATTAACGACACTATAAAATCCCCAAATTTGTTTAACCACGTATGCTAAGAAAACTCGAATACATATGCTGCGAAAACCAGATTAATATTTCCCAGCTTCTCAAAAAAGAAACAAATGGTATTTTCCACTCCCAGCGGAAAAAAAAAAACGAGAGAGGAAAAAAAAGGGCAGGCGGCAATCCAACGGCGGGGACCTCTCCCCCGCCCCCGGCATAGAAAAGTCGCGGCGGGGCCGACGAGGGGGGCAGCGTCGTCATTTCCCGCGCCCTCCTGCTTTCCTTTATCTCTCTCCCCCACCTCCCCACGTTTCGCCCCCCATTTCGAAGCCCACCGAATTCCCTGCGATTCCTCTCCCCTCGTCTTCCCCTAGGGTTAGCACCTCGCTGCCCCCCCGATTCAATCCGATTACCGTCTCTTCTCCCTTCGATCTGTAGATTTGGGGGCTTTGCCTCGCGCGCCCGATCCGGGCCGTCCTCTTTTCTGTTCTCTCTCTCTCTTCTCCTTTGATTGACAAATATTTGATCGGTTTCTATGCCTCCTCGTTCACGCAGGGATCGCCGGAGAGGAATCGCAAAGAGGGCCGTCTCATCCGAGGTTCGTGTATCTGGCCACTCTGCGTCCAATTATTTTTTCCCGATTTTTTTTTTGTTTAAATTTTTTCTGTTGTCCGGGTCAAAAGCTGTGAATTATATATTTTTTCTGTGCTGGTTAAATGGGTCGATGCGGAACCAATTGAGCCGCCCCGATTTATTTGATTTGGTCTCGATTCGCTGTAGCAAACAGCGAAGAACAGCCAGAGAAAAATTCGGGGGGGCGGCGGGTTCTGTTCATCTGTTGTAAAGGCGACTCCTTTCCTTTCCACGTATTGGGTGTGGTTGTTGCGGCTAGTTGATGCCTGCCTCTTAGGTGCTTTGCCCAAAGTTAGTGAGCAGATATGGTTGCTACTTTGTAGATTTGTTGCGTAAAGCGGTGAAAAGTTGCGGCTGCTTTCTAGAATTAATTCCACCCCTGGTGTGTTGCCGTTAGGTGATTCGGTTGTTAGCCAAATGGTAGTGCAGGTTCTGTTTGATAGTACCATAATTTTAGGCCTTTGACCAAGGTACAATTACCCTTTGTAAGATGCTTCTTAAAGTAAATTTAGCCCATCGAGGGTGTTGATTCATTAGGTTGCCTTGATTCATGTCTTACTGAATCAAGGCAGTACCAACTTTCACATTGATTTTATGATTGTTTTTTTTACTACTACTAGTAGCAACTTTTAGGAAGCTGTGTGTGATACATTATGTCTACTATGGTATTGATCCTTTGTTTCGTATCATTTCTAGTTAAGGAAGCCATGGAGCACAAGGAGACTGGATGCCAGGCCCCTGAGGGACCCATCCTTTGCGTCAATAACTGCGGCTTCTTCGGAAGCGCAGCTACCATGAACATGTGCTCCAAGTGCCACAAGGAGATGATAATGAAGCAGGAGCAGGCCAAGCTGGCTGCCTCCTCTATCGACAGCATCGTCAATGGCAACGATGCTGTCATGGAACCAGTTGTTTCTGGCAACACAGTGGTAGCTGTTGCTCAAGTCGAGTTGCAAACAATGAACGTGCAGCCCACTGATGTTGCTGGACCTAGCGAGGGGGCGGCAGTGATCTCCAAAGGGAAGGTAGGGCCGAACCGGTGCAGCACTTGCAGGAAGAGGGTTGGACTTACAGGATTCAACTGCCGGTGTGGGAACTTGTATTGTGCACTCCACCGCTACTCCGACAAGCATGACTGCAAGTTCGACTATCGGACTGCTGCTAGGGATGCCATTGCCAAGGCTAATCCAGTGGTGAAGGCGGACAAGCTCGACAAGATCTAGGGTTTCCTATGGTTGGCTCAAGGAAGATTGCAACCTGTGGTACTTCTTCATCATGCGGAATTGCTGCTTTGCCCATGCCTTTCTCTTTCATGTTTGCTGCTACAATCTTCTTGTTCGGCATTGCAGTGCATGGTGCACACTTCCGCAGCCTGCCTCAAGAATTCTTCTCGCCTCTGCATCTGGTCAGTTCAAATGATTTGCATGTTGGCTATGTTGTGTAAGCTTTTATTTATGGTCGTCAAGCTCAGACGGTATTTGGCTTCGCATTTAGCTAGCTATGTGATGTACTATTGTCCCTGGTGTGTTACACTGCAACCAGTAATAGTAATCTGCAACTGTCCGTTAAATGGTACTGATGACCATTTGCATTCTCAGTTATTTTACTCTATAGGTGGTAGCTCATGGCACTATACTTTTTTTTTGTTCATAAGTAAAGCTTTTTTTTGGTTGAATAGCAAATTGTTAGGACTTTGCATATCAAACATTGTTGTACCTGCGAACTGGGAGCAGTCGTGTCTCACTACAGTATCTGTTGAAATCCTTGGCGCATCTTGATTGCACATGCATAAACTAGTATAAGTCGGGAAGAAGATCGAGCAGCTTATTGCAGTACCTGGAAGATTGATTGTGAAGTAGAGTTTCTCTACAAGGAATTGGTCATAGTGCAACTCAATACAGCCTTTCTAAACATCAACTCATCAATCGAGCATCAGATATCTCAGTTGAAACTTAAATATTGTTTTGAGGATATAATGACTGTCGTTCGTGGTTTTATTTTACTGTTCCATTTTTAACCCTCTGCAAAATTCCAAATTCAGCTGGACGTTCGTCGCAGTGCTTTTGTTGTGCCGACGATTCTACGTAGTTTGTGCAAGTGCAACTTGAAAGGATAGTTCGAAAGAAAGAAGCACGTCAAACATTTGTCGTTCTAGGTTTGAACTTTGAGACATGAACCTGAGATTTTTTTTCCACGTGATCTTGTTCGCTTAAACTTATTGATAAAGTGTTTTTCTTCTCATAACAAAACAACACCAGTCGGCTGACACCAGTCGGCTTATCAGCCGCAGAAATCATCTAACGAACAAGGTGACGATCTATGTCAACGTGCTGTGGAGAAAAACACTTCTCTCGCAAGACCTGCTATTGAAGAGTCGAAAAAAAGAGATCTGCTATTGAATGTGATGAATGGTCTCCTCGCTGTCAAGAGTACTGCTTGGATCTTGGATCTCATTCATATTTCTCATGTCTATGCAGCGCCAGATGCAGATTCCTGTTTGAGGGTTACCGTTGTACCAATCACAGGTACCCGTATTGCCGATCCAAAGATCTGCAATCTTAACACCGGATCAACTGCGACATTTGAGAGTTATTGACGAGCGAGTCCATGGTGTCCCCATGATGGCATGGCATGGCATGGCATGCCATTGCCAGCTGCCCAAGCCATGCCTTTGCACAGGGATTTCGATGTATCTTTTTTTAGACAAACTCGAGAGCTTTATTAACTCACGTGGGTTATTTTAATCCCTATAATTGCCAAGTCCCTAGGCCAGTTCGGAGCTTTGCCAAACCAGGAATTAAAAGGTTTAGAACTAGAGGTCTAAACATATCAAAAGAGTTGAATTGATCGTTTATGATCATACATGGACCTTGGTATGCGCAAGAGTTTCAGAGCAGCGGTCACCATCAAGTTGCAAACTCTTCCAAAAAAAAAGGCGCAAAGAGTTTCTGTAATCTAATTGCACTAGTGGCCTAACATGAACAACAGAATGCTAACCATGTTTTCTGTAATTGTTGTGTCGCAAAGTTAACCTAGCAAGTTATTTATGATCTTAGTGATAAACATGCTGGGACTGACTTGAGTCCGTGGCTAAATGGTGGGCCTTTATTCTAACGAAAATCATGATTTAGAAACCGAGAAATAAACTGTGTTTCGAGGCAGCAAGCTAGAAGGACCCAAGAACTGGTTAGAATTATGGCGACGATGATGAAAGTTGGAAGCAGAGAGGCCACGGATCGTTTCATTCGGTGAACAAGGAAACTATTTTCTTTTCTCTAAGCCTTGTTTAGTTCCCCCAATTCTCTCCCAAATTTTACTATGCAAAAAGAAGATTCCCCGTCACATCAAAATGTCGGCAAATGCATGGAGTACTAAATGTCGATGAAATCAAAAACTAATTGCACAGTTTTGTTGTACTTTGCGAGACGAACATTTTAAGCCTAGTTAGTCAAAATTTGAATAATTTTTACCAAATACAAATGAAATGCTACAGGAATTCTGATACAGTGTTTTTCTCCCCAATTCTCTGAACTAAACGAGACCTCCAATCCAACATTTTTACCAAATACAGTGTTTTTCTCCCCAATTGTGATACAGGAATTCTGATACAGTAATTCTGATACAGTATTTTTACCAAATACAGTGTTTTTCTCCCCAATTGTCTGCCACTCCACCTCCAATCCAACATTTTTTTTTTCAGGTCTCATCGTCATCTCGTGTCACGCTACAAGGTTGAAGTAGATGGTGTAGAACTCGTCCCTCAAGGTGAACAATGGCTCCAGGAGGAAGTTCCTCCTCACCCCTCTGGCAGCGAAGCTCATCGAGTGGTACCGCCGCAGCGGCTCGGCCCGCGCGAAGCTCGCCGCCTGCCGGAACCAGTCGCCGCCGTCGCCGTGCTTCTTCTGGACACCACCGGTACAGCCGACCTGGACCTTCTCGCCGCTGCCGCCGGCGACCAAGAAGCACCCCGGCCTGGACCCAAGCTCGAGGGACACCGATCCGGGCACTCCGGCGAGTCCCGGCACGACGTTGAACGGAGCGCCCGAGCTCTTCTCCGCGGACACTGTGAGCTTATCCGTGACCACCATCCCCGGCATGTCCAACGGCTCGAGCAACGCGGCGGCCGTCGAGTTCGTGGCGGCGCCGGCGCCGCCCTGCGGGACGAGTCTGAACGTCGCGTGGACGGCGGCGTCGGTGCCGCCGCTGTCTTTGGGCTGCTCCTGCATCGTCAGGGAGCCGTTCACGGCGGAGAGGACGAAGGCCTTGCCGCCGGACTCTTGCACGAGCGTCACCAGCTGGGAGTTGGACTCCGGCGGGACGGGGGTGATCCAGTCGGTGGCCGCGGCGGTGGCGCCGCCGGTCTTGGCTTCCCAATCTCCGGTAGTGAGGCCAGCGAGGAGGAACGGCCCGAACAGGACTGCTTGTATAGATGCGTACTCCGGCCGATCATCTGAACGTTTGATTACACTACTCAGTCTTATTCTTCATTGTTGTCAATTGTTATAGAATTATCAGGGATTTCAATGGTTAAGAGTGAAAATTGAAAGTGAAAAATATGTAATTATATCCTATAATGAGTGCATCATTTGAAAAATTAACTCAGACAATTTAATTGTCAACAGAACTCGAAATTTCAGACCTTTTATTGCTTCAGTCCTTAGGTGGATAGGTAATTGGAGTGACAACCGATCACCACTACCCCACTGCTTGCTGACAGTGAGGAAAGTCCCTGGTAGAAATCAAGATTTTTATCAGAACAATCATCCCTGGAATTGTATTCATCAAACTTTTTGTGGATTCTTTTTTTTTCCCCTTCTGTTTCTGCCGTGCTGATGAGCATACCTGGAGATGCTAATTCCAGATCCTTGTCATTCAGTGTTGCCTTTGCACCATTCAGAGATGTCCATGATGGTATTCTCACGTTCAATGTCGCAAACTGACCGTTTGTCTACACACAGTAAACAAACTGACTAAATGCTGATTCTGGGAAGGAGCTTCCAAGTTTTATGCCATGCAAATTTTACCTTTGCAGATATGGAGAATGAGACCTGAAGATACTGATCCGATGAGCTGAGGGGCATCAGTTGCTGTGTGACAGTAAGGCCTGCAGTTCTCCAGTTCAAGGTGCTCGGTATGAACTGAATAATATATAGCGCCGGTGTTTCACCTTTCTCCTCAAAGTAAATGGAATCGCCCAGCTTGGAGAAGGATTCTATCCCTGCAAACACAAAACACACAGTTCAGAACCTGATACAATTCAGAACCAAATGGAATCCTCAAACTTTGGAATTTTAACTTACCAGTGCCATAGCAGCACCAGAATGATTCATACTGAGTTCCCCAACCATGGTAGCTCTTTGCCTTTGATCTCCCAGGGCCCTGGGGCAGCATGTAGATCATCACTCCAGGATCTCTGCCTCTCTGGATGCTCAGCACGCCGTTGATCAGCGCTCGTTCGTAGTAGTCTGCGTACGCGATCTCCTTCGTCCATCTAAATAGATGGCGTGAGACCTGCAAGCTTTGTTGTGCAAATTGTAACTTTGTCTCTAACCATGAAAATTTAACTACAAGTTTGGTGAATATGAAGTATGAACAGAACATGTATACCCACACGCACCTTGAGCATGTTGTAAGTTGTGCAGGACTCCTCGGTCTCAGTGGTCAGAGCTTCAGCTAAACGCTTCGGATCAGACCTGACATAAGCCATTTCAGAATTTCAGACATGGCATTTCTGAAGAAAAAAAAAAAGGCGAACTTCAGCCATCTGTGATGCACTACCAGAATTCACTGACAGATGTACCACCAGTCGCATAGGCGTGAGAAGAATTGACTGTGTCCATGAAGAATGTTGCAATTTCCTGGTTCAAGAGTTAGTCCATGGTCAGCTTACCTACAAGTTGCGTCAGATCAAAG
Organism: Saccharum spontaneum; assembly: GCA_022457205.1. Lineage (NCBI taxonomy): Eukaryota > Viridiplantae > Streptophyta > Magnoliopsida > Poales > Poaceae > Saccharum > Saccharum spontaneum. The sequence goes on from CM039616.1 coordinate 46,293,902, forward strand.
ACGCAACTTCATATCTCATCAGTGTATGCCTGGGAATTATCATGCCTGGGAAAATTAATTTTACCCTACCAAAATTTGAATTACCTTGTAAAGAGGATCACCTGTAACTTCATATCTCATCTGCCCGCCGATGACAACCGGAATATGTGTGTTGGCATGGAAATTCGAAAGACTGTCAGCCTGAAAGGAAAAACGATGGGGAAAATATCATCTAGAGTTCAGAAATATGTTTTCCTGCCAAAATTATCATAGAGAGAACAAGTTATTGTGGTGTTAATCAGCTGATGTAGATGTGTTTATTAACTAGTACTACATAAAGATCCAGGCAAAATTGGAGTGAAAAATGCATCAGCGAAACGCAGAGGGCCAGGCAGGAAGGAATTGAGTTCGTCAGGGTTTAGAGTTTCAGTTTCAGACCTGCACTGCAAGCAATCCCAGGAAGCATGGCTTGTCGAAAAGATGGGCAAGCACCAGATGCCTCTGATCGTGCTGCACAAATATTCAAGAGAACTGCACTATGAGCATTTAGCAGCTACTACACACACTCAGGATTCAGGAAACGATTGAAAGGAACACCAAAGAAGGAAAGGCTGTACCGTGATGGTGTAGAGCTGGTAGAGCACGTCGTTCATCCCTCCGGTCTCCTCGTTGAGCGACGTCCAGTGGCGCTCGATGCTGTACCTCCGGATGACGTTCCTAACCCGGCCGGCGAAGTAGTCGGCCATGGCAACCACCATCCCCAGCGCCTTGCCGTTGCCGGCCACCACGTGCTGGTCCAGGAGGCCCTGCATGATCTGCAGGAAGCGCAGCATGCAGATGAGTTGTCGCTCACCAGCACGACCGGCGATGCATGTGTGTCTGCAAAGGTAAATTGAGTCAAGCGGTGATCGACGACGTGCCTTGTGGATGGTGTAGTAGGGCGCCCAGACGGGCTTGATGGCCTCGAAGCGGTCGAAGAACTCGACGGGGAAGGCGGAGAGGTAGCCCGTGCCGGCGGCGCGCTGGCACTCGTCAAGCGCGTCCACCACCGCCGCCATCTTGCCGGCGAGCGTGCCGTTGTGTGTGCTCGCCCACGTCTTGGCCGTCGCGCTCAGGTAGTGCCCTGCGTGCACGAGGTACGAGGACGACCGGGGATCACTGCGTCAAGGTCTTGTTCGGAAAGTTCCAATTTGCAGTAATTTTATGCCAGCTAGAATCATACATATTTTCTTACAGCATTCCATCGATACCTGTTCTCTGAACTCGTTTGACCGGGAACGGTCACCTGTAATAATTCCCAGCCGGATTGATAATCTAATTTGTATGAGCGGGAATAATTCCTGGGCTCAATCCACGCTAACCGAACAAGCCAAACAGTTGCCTTACCTTGCTGGCTAAACTGCTCGTACTATCGTACATGGACCGGGCTCAATACAGCTCAATATACGGCAGTGAGCGGCCCATCAGGCCATCACAGTTCGCAGGGCCTAATTCACGTTTGAACATAACTGGGCGTCTGGGCCAATCACGAAATAGCCGTGACAAGAGAGATGCAGATGGGAAACCAGAATTTCTCTCTCAAAGAAAGAAACAAACAAAGAAAGAAAGAAAGAAAGAACCTCTCTCTCCTCTCAATCAAAGAAAGAAAGAAAGAAACCAGCACATCCCTCGGTTTTACAATGTTGTTCCTTGGAGTCAACAATCATAAAGAAGTGCCCAGCATAAATATCAATGAAACTTGCACCACGGAGGAATACAAGAGTGCTTTTTTTTTGCAAAAAACAAGAGTGTAATTCTCGTAGTATATTTGTTCGCCACCAAACATCGGAGCATTTGTAATAGTATTTCTAAAGTTCACTCTCTAATTTATCATTTGGAGAGTCATTCACATAAAAATCATTTTTTTTGTGTGTTTCTATTCTCCAACAACTTTTCTATATCTTGTTTGCACTTTAGAGAGTCATTCTCGTTTTCTATTTTTGGCTAGCGAGAAATCCGGAATAGAAGATGACTATATTTGGATAACCAAGTAAAGTAGTTGTTGGAGGGTATTTTTTTTCTTCTATCAAAAATCTCTACTCCTAGCAATTAGTAAGAATATAGATAATCTCTTGGAGTTGCTCTTAGGATGCCTTTGGTGGGGACCTGTATGGGAACATACAAAAATTTCACATGAATCAATTCATTTTTACCAAAAAAATTTTTCACCATTCCAAAAATCTTTAGGAACCTAGGAAGAGTGTAATTTGCACTGTTTCTATTATCTTTATGTCATTTTATGATTTTCTTCACTTCTCAATTCTTGAATGAAAAATGTGGTTTGCAACGTTGGTAAAATGATATCTTTTGCAAAAGAAACATGCATCGATAAAAAGCAAAAAATGTAAGTAAGTCTACAAGGTAAAATAAACAGAATTACATGTACCGGGCTCGTTTCTCAGAGTTTACGCATCTTCTTTCCAAAATTAATCATAAAAAACATCGACAAGAAAAATTATTAGAACATTTTTTTGCATCGGTGCCTTGCTACTACAGCAAACAAAACGACCGCCAGATGAGAAAAGGAGACTACTACACGTGGCACGTGAGTATTACTATATAAGAAAAATTGGCCTAACATACCCCTGTTCGGCTGAGCTTATCAGCACGGCTTATCAGCCGTGGAACAGTATTTTTCTCTCACATCAAATCAGCCATAGCCGGCTTATAAGCCAAAAAACAGCCTGCCGAACAGGGCCATAATTCTGACGCGGAAAAAAAAAAGGGAAAAACCACCTTTGAAAATTATTGGCTTGGCAAGCCAAGAAGCAACTAAACGAGTGGTTAGCCAGAAGCATTTGTAATTAAGGCGTCCTCAGTCCTCTCTTCTACTCCGTCCGGTGTCGGCGTTGTCAATATTTTCACGAGGGCAGGCATCTCGCTCACGTGGCGACAACGAGGCACGAGATGAGAGTGGCATACCCTACAATAATCAGCCTTTCCACTCCCATGTCGATCGCGCTGTCGTGCTATTTGGATAAGAGCGATCGACAGCATCCACCTTCATCACCAAATAGAGTGTCTCACACTACCTAGCTAGCTAGGGGGGGAAATCCATGAATGATCTGCTCAGCTGGCGTCCGGAGCTAGCACCACCAAGCAATGGGGCACAGTAATGGCCGTGTCCGGCCGGGGAACGTGACGCCGGAGCATCTCTGCATGTGCATGCGTCGGCAGATCGATGCATGGAGACAGGGGAACGAGAGAAAGACAGAGCACAGAGAGGGAGGGAGCGTGTACGTACGTACCGACGAAGTGGCCCCTGAGCTCGCTGTCGGGCTTCTCCCATCCGCCGTAGGGGTTTCCGGGCGCCGGCAGCCCCGCCTGGGAGCGGAAGCTCCAGACGAGGCGGTCCACGTCCAGCAGCAGCAGGTACTCGAGGTTCGTCCGCTGCGCGCGCCCGTACACCGCGTCGCCGTCCGGGTCCAGCCGCACGTCGTGAAGGGACACCTCCTCCAGGAACGGCGGAGGCACGGCCGCGGCGTCCGAAGCCGGCGAGGCGGCGCCCACCAGCTGGCCCTTGAGCGAGCGGTAGAGCATCACCCAGTCGAGCTCCTCCTCCTGGCGGTGCTGGTGGTGCCCCGCGGCGGCGGCGCGGAGGCCTCCCTTCGGCGGCGGCATGAGGTCCATCCACGCGGCCTCGTCGGTGGGGTTGAGGTGCTCGTGGAACAGCTCGCGCCACCGCCACTCCGCCGCTCCCGCTCCCGGCGACGCCTGCAGCCGCGCCCGCACCGTGTGCGACGACAGCTCCGTCGGGATGTTGGTGCACTCCTTCGCCGTCGTCGTCGTCGTCAGTGCCGCCACTGCCACCGCCACCGCCACAAGCACCGCCGCCGCCGCACGCCACGGCGCCGCCATTCCAACACAACCCGCCGGCGGCCCTGGCCACTGGCCACTACTGTGCTAGCTAGCTAGCGGCCCTCTCCGCGACACGCGCGCACCGGCCGGCCCACTGCAGTGCGCGCGGATATGGCAGCGGCAAAAGACTGGCCAAGAGTCGCCGAGACTTTTATCCCCTGCGCCCACGGCGCCGGAGAAACGGACGGCGTTGTTTAAGCCTCAGGAGCTGTCAGAGTGAGCACACGGGCATCATATCAAAGAGGTACGGTGTGCGTGCGTGACGTGACCACGACGGCCGGGCAGCGGACGGAATGCCACGGCAGTCGGCAGGACATAGCTAGATGCTAAGCCCTGGTCACCACCACCCGCTCAGAGTCTCAGGCTCTGGCGCACTCGATCCATCGATCACATGTTCACATGTCGCCACTCGCCACAGGACAGGAGCTGGGCTTGTCGCAACGCCGGCTAGTTTCCTTTGTCACGTTGCGTCCCGTGACGGCCGGAGAATGGGGGAGCGCCGCGCGGGGGCTAGCAGCTAGCTGGGACTGGTAGCGGAGAACGGCGCTTCCGTCTTTATCCTCTGGATCGTCCAAGCAAGCATTGTCGACGGCGACGACGACGACGACGACGCTGGATCGGCGTCAGAGAGGGACGGGAGACGGCCGCTGGAGATTCTTGGACTCGGTGGGGAGGAGCCGAGGAGCTAGGAGCACCAGTGAAATTCTAGCTACTACACGCTTTATCTTGGCGTCACCTCGATTCCTGACCTCCGTTGCTGTTAAAATCTCCCCTTCTAGTCATCCCGTCGGTGGTGAGTGGTGACCACGGGACCACCACCGTCCTTATATTGTGGGGGCCAAAAGGATACTTGGGCCGCACATATAGGCGGAAGCACGAGTGATAGAATCGGACATTTGAAGAAGGGCAACCAACCATGTTCTACACGCACCTAATTGGGCCGCACATATTTATGGCCATTATATTTGGAAAAAAAGTCCAATTTTCCCCTTTAACTTTGGCGTGCGTCCGTTTTTCCTCCCCGAACTATAAAACTAGAAATCTTTCCTCCTCCAACTTTAAAAACCGTTCGTTTTACCTCCCTGGCCGGTTTTGGACGGTGGTTCTGCTACAGTAACAGTGGATTTGCTACAGTGACAACGGTTTTGTCTTTTTCTTTTTTATTTATTTCGGCTGAATCTTTAAAAAATCATAGTAAATCACAGAAAAATCATAAAATAGAAAATCTAATTTGGTTAGACTCTACATGAGTAGATCTACACAGTGAATATATATTATAGTATGCCTTAGTGCAAAGTTTTTGTTGTAGCTTTACATATATGTTTTTTAATTAATTCATAGCTACAGTTCCTATGGTCCAATTATGATGAAATTATACAAAGCCAAGGCATAAAAATTTACTACAGTTCAAGCATACAATAATTAGTCCACCATAAAAATTTCATCACAATTAGACCATAGGAACTGTAGCTATAAATTATTTCAGTTAATTATAGACAAAATTAGATTTTCCAATTAATCTAAAGCTACAGCAAAAACTTTGTATTAAAGCATACTATATTATATGTTCACTATGTAGATCTACTCATGTAGAGTCCAACAAAATTAGATTTTCAATTTTACAATTTTTCTGTGATTTACTATGATTTTTTAAAGATTCAGCCGAAATAAATAAAAAAGAAAAAGGAAAAACCGCCGTCACTGTAGCAAATCTACCGTTACTGTAGCAAAACCACCGTTCAAAACCGGCCAGGGAGGTAAAACGAACGGTTTTTAAAGTTGGAGGAGGAAAGATTTCTGGTTTTATAGTTCGGGGAGGAAAACGGACGCACGCCAAAGATGAGGGGGAAAATTGGACTTTTTCCTTATATTTGTCACCCAAGGGCGGGGGGACATGTGCCGAATTCCCAAGGATGAGCATGCCCGGCGCACACTTCCAATATATGATCCACTCAAAAAAATACCCTTCCAATATATGATCCTTGAGAATTAGGCATATGGACGAGCGCACCAACGAATTGAAAGCCGTTCACATGTTCTCCATTCGTCCCATAGCATGGCATTCTAACTCTGAACACGGAGATTAAGGACGAGTGAAAAATATGTGATGCATGTGAAACGAGAATGAAATTAAGAAATAGAGATAGAGATGCGTGCAATTTATGTTAAGTCAAAAACATCATTTCTTATCTGGGCCCAAATATCCTAATTTCACGTCAAACAAACAAACAAACAAGTAAGATAATAGCCCATTACTCATTCGCTACTCATCTCTCTTATAGCTCTCATGCAGCATCAGCATTCAACACTAATTTGTTAGGGTTCTTTCTTGTGTGCCTCTGTCTCTTATAAGGCCAGTCTCAATGGAAGTTTCATTACCCAGTTTTCAACACATCTATATTTTGGAAACAGTGCAGAAGAGTTTCATGCACATGAAACTCTTTCTACTCCCATAAAACTCTTATCATCTCTCACTTCATTAATACGGTGCCACATCAGCACATTTAATGCTCATAAAACTTTGATGAAACTTCATTGAGACTGACCTTTCAAGACCTCAAATCATGATGAGCAGACGAGGACACATACTAAAAGGGAGTTTACGAAGGCTTGTCATGTGCAACCGCACATCATGGGGTGCCCAAGCCAGGCAAAGTTGGACGGAACTTAAAAGCTCGGTGGCTTGGGGCAACGCTCATCCCGACAAGGCGGCAATACCATTGAAACAGGCAGATTACAGGCACCACTAATAAGGACATCCCCACTCAAATTTGTTATCTCTGATTTTGTTGCATGAGAAATTTAGTTTGGAGGTGTGAAATCATGCATGTTTTTAATATAGATCTTTAAACAAAGATTTAAAAAACGAAGAATCTACAATAGGCACAGTAGCAAATTGTCGACAACATAGTTAAAGGCATGCAGAGCGACGGGCGACGTGGCCAACAATCTTGGAGATTATTGCGTATGTGCCTTTTATATGGGAAAAAAATTATATGCATACCGTATCCACTGTGGTGACATGAATATATGGGTCGGATGATTGCCATGTGTCCCACAAACAGGTCTTAGACGTCTTTGATTTGGGCCAATCGTGCTTCCAGATAAGCCGAGCCCCTCCGCACAAAAGAAGGGGAACCAAGCCATGGACATGTGCCCGCTAACTAATGTATGTATGCATGCCACCACAGTGGATACGGTATGCATGCATTTTTTTCCTTTATATGTTGGGAACACCCAACTTGAATCCTGGCTCTGCCACTTACTCTTGATTGCATAGCGTGCACATCGGATTACACGACCAGTTTTGGGCTTCAGGTTTGTCGACCATAAGTTTCTTATCAATAGCCATGTGAAGAACTTGTGCTTCCCCTTGGCGTGAGCCTTCCATATTGATCCCGGCTTAAATTGCCGTACACCCTCTCTAAACTGGGAAGTATGCCGGCTTGGCGCTACAAGCCCCATCTATAGTCCACTTCCATATATGACCATATCAAGACCATTGAGCTATCAATTCTACACCAAATCCCAAAGGTGAACAAACTTGAGCATTTGTTGTACTGAATTCATTCTCGAAATTCTAGTTCATATTAGTTAGACCATCCTTTTACCAATTGGTTCTTTCTCCATGCCAATGGATAGAGATTAGGTGCCAAATTCATAGGGGTCCTCCCATTTAGCCAACGCGAAGAATGCCATAACTTAGCTTTATCTCCTTGTCCAACATGCACACTTATACTCGCCTTGAACAACCGTTGTGTGCCAATTCAAGGTCAATCAGGCTCGTCCCTTTCAAGCATAACCATCTAAGGGAAGCACCCGACCAAAATCGATCAAAATCCAGTATATGCGCAGTCCCCCTATCTTTTGGCTTCATCACCTTCTGCCACTTAACAAGGCAATGGTCTCGACTTGCATTTTATGACCCCTTCCACAAAAAGCTCTCCTTATCTTATCAATTTTCTTTATTGCCCATTTCTTCATTCCAAAGACTATTAAAAAATGGACTGCCACGAAGGACATCACACTGAGATTAATCTTCCTACATTATCCATAAATCTCGATTTTCAGCTTGAAAGTTTTAGGGAGACCTTTGTTGATTAGCGGTTGAATGTTAGTCCTTTTGAGCGGCCAAGCCCAAATACTTGCATGGGAACTACATGATCAAACACTTAACGTTGGATAAGATGATGTCCAATTAAACCCACCACAAGAAAGATATATAGATAACACACTTGGAAAGATTCGATACTTGGTCCCTGAATGCTTTTGTGCTACTGCAACATGCTTGTTGCAATAGTTCTATTCTTTGCTACGTCCACCAGTTCGTATATGAAATAACTCTCTTTTTCAAATATCCTATCTTTTCTTAGCGCGTTATATGCACGTAGATAAATCACAATAGGAAAATTAAGGACAGGATAGTTTCACACCATATCTTTGCCATGCATCCAACGGCTATTTTGCTTTGGATCACCGCTAGCCTTTCGTAAATTAAACGCCTTATAATATCCTTAGTATTTTCTTAACTTTGATTAAATATCCTCAAAAAAAGTAATTTCCTTTTTCTCCTTCATTACCCCTGCTCTTTGCTTCTTGCGTGGCAGGTGTATTGAATTGATCATCTTGCACTGAAGTTGGGTTAGAAATAGAAAAAGGAAGCAGAGAGAGATATATGGAGAGAGAAGTTAACATAGACTTACTTTTAATATATTTCGAAGAATATTGATTTAATTTACTATGTTTGAGATTGGAGGGAGTAGACAGAGCACTCATATTTGGTATTGGAGGGGGGTAAAATGGATAGAGCACCCGTAGTGTGAGCAAGGTTTGAATTCTGACGATAGTCCTACTTTTCTGCCTTGTAAATGGAGGCATCGATGCCCAAAGTATCATGGGCCTATCTACCATTTGAATACGGCAGCTTAGCTGAATGAAACAATCACCGATTTTCCTTTAGGTCAGGTAACGGGTAACTAAATAATCTTCTATTCCCTGAGTTTCACTCGGCATCGATGCATATACTATACTCATCTTGATGCCATTTTTTTCTTGACTGAGCATCGTTAACCACATTGGCAAAATCGATGCTCCATTCTTCTCTCCCATCCAAGACATCATTTTCATCACCACACTGTGGCTGTTCTTACTACCCTGTTCGGTTCAAGAGACTAGAGACTAAAGTAGGGACTAAACTGTAGTCCTCTATCCTATTTGGTTCAAGGAACTAAAAGAGACTAAAGACTATTAAAGCTGCTAGACAATGACCAAGATACCCCTATTCAATGCTTTTGAGATGGGTGGGAGGGTAATAATTGAGGGGCATGAGCTATCTTTTTAGGCCAGAAGTCTCGAATAGCTCCGTCTTGTTTGGCAAACTAGGGACTAGAAGGGACTAAAATGCTCACTAGTCTCTAGTCCTTCGTAACCAAACTGGCCAATTACCCTTTCCCATTCACTTGCCATAGGCATAGGCAGCAATATAGTGCTAGTAATAGTGTTAAAAAGTTTTTCATGAAGGCAACGCTTTCATGTTATAGCTGAATGAATTTGATGTTGCAGTAGCCTTGTTTTGATGTTACAAGAAGTAATATTTCTTCGTTGCATTAGTCTTTTTTTTTGTTCTAATGTTGCATCACGCATTGCAGTAGTCTTGTTCAGATGTTGCAGTAACCTTGTTCAGATGTGTTCTATTTTTTTTTCTGATGTTAAAGTAGCCTTGTTCTAATATTATAACAAGTAATACTTCTGATGTTGCATCTCGCATTGCTCCGTGTTGTGACGGACTTTCCGATGGAAAATTTCCCATCAGATGTTCTGGTGGAGCGTGGTGGGGATGGGGCGCGGAGGGCAACAGGGCGTGGCGGGGGACAGGTGGCTGAGACTGGCACGGCCGTGCGAGCGGGCGCTCCTGTTCTGTTACACGGGCAGGGATAGTCAGATAGGTGCACTCGTTTCTCTGTTGAATCGTTACTGGGGTAGGGATAGCCGGACAGCTCATGTTCATCAAATCAAATGCCCCCTGCATTGTCTTGGTGCTGGATGTCCGGGCGCCATTATTTTTATTAAAATTTTCTAGACAACTTTTTCTACGAAACTTCTCAGGAAGAACCTTTTCGAGCAATACTTTTTAAGTTCGAAGAAACTTCCTCAGAATAAATTGCCCGAATGGCAGAATCACTTTGCCCTTGTTTAGTTCCCAAATTCAACCCCAAAATTCACTATGCAAAAAGAAGATTCCCATCACATCAAAATACCGGCACATGCATGGAGTACTAAATGTAGATGAAATTTAAAACTAATTGCACAGTTTTATTGTACTTTGCGAGACGAACATTTTGAGCCTAATTATTCAAAATTTGGACAATTTTTATCAAATACAAACGAATCGCTACAGTGCGCATTTAATGCGCACGGTAGCGCACTGTTCCGAATCGGGAGGTTCCGAATCGGGAACTGAACAAGGCCTTTCAAGTAACTCTTTCCACGTGACGTCCAACAATGTACTCTAGAAAAGAGGAAGTGGCCGTACAGTGTGTCATGCGCTGGGGCCTGGGAGTGAGTGGGAGGGCACACCTGCTGGACTTTCTCCAATGGTTTGACTGACCCAGTTCCAGTTTCCCATGTCTCTGGCAGATGAACCACTATCCTGTGTTCGTGTAGAATTCTTGAGTTCTAAAAGGCGCCTGACCGCCACGAGAAAGCTCAACTCCATCATGGAACACAAGCATCTATGGCATTTGGCATCCCATATTGCTCATTGTTCATGGGGGACTGTACAGCGAAACTAGCGTGATCAGTCCAGTCCTCCAGTTCGTTCACGTGCACACCAATCAATCAGCTCAATCAGCTCTCGGCGTCGGAGATGACGAGGCTAAAGTAGACGGTGTAGAACTCGTCCTGCAGGCTCCGCAGCGGCTCCAGCAGGAAGTTCCGCGCCGTCCCGCGCGCCGCGAAGCTCAGCGGGTGGTACCGCCTCAGAGGCGCCGCGCGGACAAAGCTCGCCGCGCGCCGGAACGCCGCGTCGGCGTCGTCGCTCGCGCTGGCGCCGTCGTTGTTGCCCCGACAGACGACTTGCGTGGCGGCGTTCGCGCCCGCGCCCGCCGTCGTCGTCAAGAAGCAACCCGGCCTGGTGCCGAGCTCCAGGGACACCGAGCCCGGCGCGCCGTCCAGCCCCGGCACGGCGTTGAAGAGCGTGTCGCGGCCTCCGGGGCGGCCGACGGCGAGGAGGCCGTTGGTGACCGCCATGCCCGGTCTGTCGAACGGTTCGATCGTCACGTTCGGCCCTTGCAGCAGCTGCAACTCGCTGCTGCTGCCCGCTTGGCCGTAGGCGCGGAACGTGGCGTGCACGCACGCGTCGGTCCCGGGGGCGGGATGCTCCTGCATCTCCAGCTTCGCGTCGGCGATCGACACCGACAGGACGAGGGTCCGTCCGCCAGTGGTCTGCGCCAAGGTGATGAGCTGTGAGTTGAGCGTCTCGGAGGGGAGCGGAGTGACCCAGTCCGCGACGGAGGCGGCCCTTGTGGCGTTCACTTCCCAGATGCTCGGGGTCAGGCCGTCGTTGGAGTGGTTGCTGTCTGTCACTGGCACCTTGCCGTGCGTCAGGCCGGCGAGGAGGTGCGGCCCGAACAGCACCGCTTGGATGGACGCATACTCTGGCCGGTCATCTAAAATGAAAGCACCATTTCAGCCTCTAGTTCAGACACTTCAATTTGTTTCTTCAGGGAAACAAATTGAAAACTCTCTTATATTTGTGCCGAGCCCAACACAATCAATGCCGATATTTTATCTGAGAATTCATACCTTTGATTGCCTCAGTTCTAAGGGTAATGGGGAATTGGAGGGTCAAGGTATCATCAGCCCAGAGCTTGGTCAACGTCAGGAAGCCACCTGCAACAAAACAAAACAAGAAGCAGGCTGCAGGCATCACATTTTTTTTTTCTTGAAGGAGCATGAATCACTCTCATATTCCCATATGGGATAGTATCAAATTCGATATTTTTAAATCAAGATTTTCATATACCATTAGTTGAGGTGCCAGTGGATGTCAGGTTGAGTTTCTGGCCATTCAGAATTGCCGTTGTGCCATCTGTTGATGTCCATGACGGGATCCTGACACTCACCTTTGCTAGTTGGGCATCTCCCTGAACATTTGAAATGTGAAAGAAATAACAATATAATCCTGATCTTCGCAACCAATAATGGAGCCTGGAGATCATGACTGGCTGACAGTGTTATTGAGAAGCTACCTTTGCAGAAATGGTGAGCGAAACTTTGAAAAAGGGGTCCGTTGATAACAGGGGTTTGGCCTGCTGATTGACAGTGAGGCCTGTGGCTTTCCAATCGAAGGTGCTCGGTATGTACTGGATGATGTAGAGCCCTGGAGTTTCACCCTCCTCCAGGAAATATATGGAATCTCCTAGCTTTGAGAATGATTCTATCCCTGCAAACGCAAACAAGACGATTCAGGCAACAACAACAAACAGAATAACTTTCACAATCACAAGCATTTAAGAAGACAATACCAGTGCCATAGCAGCACCAAAACGTGTCGTTCGGACCTCCCCATCCTCCTGGATTCTTTGGCGGAAGGCCAGATGGGGGAAGGCCACTGACACTCTTCGATCGCCCAGGCCCCATGGGAAGAAAGTAGAGCATGACACCAGGCTGTGTTCCCCTCTGGTTGCCCATGATCCCGTTGATGAGCAGCCTCTCGTAGTGGTCTGCGTACTTGGCCTCCTTTGTCCACCGGAACAGGTTCCTCGACACCTGCAGGGCAAGCAAGTCTCAGGATTGTGTATTGTGCAATGCGTTCAGAGACAAGGAGTGGGGGTGGGGCTGCTAACCTTGAGGAAGTTGTAGGTGGCGCAGGTCTCCTCGTTTGAGCTGATTTTGATCTCATCCACCAGCCGCTTTGGGTCATGCCTGGCATATGCATAAAATTGGAGCTGGGAGGTTACCATGAAGTCATGAACTCCTAAAAGAAGTGCATGGTGAATGCAAGTGTTATGGCTCACCAGTGTTCCATGGTAGATGTACCTCCACTTGCGAATGTATGAGAAGAATTTACCACATCAAACAAGTACGTTGAGATGTCCTGTACCATGGATTGGTTTTGTGTTCAGTAACTCAAATTGTAAAGGAACAAGACATTTCGTATCAATTTCTTTACTGCCTGAACAGTCAAACAGGGGAGTGCACATTTTTTTTTTGAGAATTCTGAGAGTGCACAATATTATTAATCATGCAGGAGTCCTTGGTAAAGTTGAAACAGCTTTTCATTTACCCTGTAAAGATGATCACCAACGACCTCATATCTCTTCTGTGCACCAATGAGGACGGGAAGATGCGTATTTACATGCAAGCCTGATATGTCATCTTTCTGAAAGACGGAGATCGATACACTTAATTGATTGTAGACCAGACAGGAAATCTAAAAATAAAAATTCCAAGTACTGACATGAAGACCAAGTGGTCCAAGGAAGCATGGTTTGTCGAAAAGATGAGCCATTGTCAGATGTTTCTGGTCTTTCTGTAGGGAGTAAGAAGCAATGCTGTAAGAACAACATAATACCACAAAATTTGCAGAGAGATGCACAATCCAAGTCAAGATACTACTGAATACTACCAACTGTAATGACACTAAGATTACCGTTATAGTATACAACTGATACATGACGTCGTTGAAGCCACCGGTCTCCTCGTTCATTGCCTCCCAATGCCTCTGAATAGTGTAATTCTGTATGAGGTTCTTCACACGGTTGCTGAAGTAGTCAGTCATCCACACCACCATGTCAAGACCTTTCTTGTTACTGGCCAACGTATACTGATCGAGAAGTCCCTGCATAATCTGTCAGGACACCAAAGCGTTAGATAAAACATGATCTGGGATTTCGGTTCTTAATGCACAACGCTGCTGCTTCAATGGATGAGATCATATCACACACAGGTTGCATTGGACCATGGATGGAACGAATGAAGGAAGGACAAAGTCTGATCTGCGCGCACCTTGTGGATGGTGTAGTACGGCGACCATGCCTCATCCAGCTGCTCGTACAAGTCGAACATGTTCTCGGGATACGACGAGAGGTATCCCGTGCCCATCTTCTTCTGGCAGTCGTAGAGAATGTCCACCACCCTCGTCATCCTCTCCCTGAGGGTGCTGTTGTGCGTGGCCGCCCACATGTGCGCGCTCGCGCTCAGATAGTGCCCTGCGAAAACACACAAGAGAAGAGTAGCAAGTGGAAGATCGAGGCGCGAGTGGAAGAACAGAGTCACACAGAAGTCCACGGATGAGCAATCGACGCACGAGCAGAACGAAGCGGCAACGGGATTTAAAGATGGGCAACGAACCTGTGAAATGGCCGCGGAGCTGGCCGCCCGGCGCCTCCCAGCCGCCGTAGGGGTCCCCGACGGTGGGCAGGCCGGCCTGCTGGCGGAAGGTCCAGGTGAGGCGGTCGGGGTCGAGGTAGAGCAGGTACTCGAGGTTGGTCTGCTGCGCCTGCCAGTACATGGAGGAGGACGAGCCGGCGGGGAGGCGGTCGTCGTCGCCGTGGAGGCGGACGTCGTGCAGGGACGCCGGCGACAGCAGCTCTCCCGGGCCCGGCTTGCCGGCGGCGTCATCGTCCGGGCCACCGCGGCGCGTGAGGCTGCGGTAGAGCGCCAGCCAGTCGAGCTCGGTCCGGGCGCCGCCGCCACGGAGCCTGCGCGGGAGGAGCGCCATCCACGTGGCCTCCTCCGTCGGGGTGAGGTGCGGCAGGCCGTCGTTGTGCCGCCCCTGCGTGTTGTTGAAGAGGCGGTCCGTGCATAGGTGCAGCGCCGCTCCGCGCTCCACGAACGCCGCCGCGCACAGCAGCAGCAGCAGCAGCGACGACTCCGCCGCCGCGGACATGGCTAATGCCGCCCGAGCTCGCGCCATCGGTTCGAGGGATGATGATCCAACTACTCCGAGGAACGCGCGTATATATAGGCCGCCGGCAAAGGTGGCGACTGGCGACTGGCGATGAGCGTCATGGCCACGGGAGACGAACTCGGTGAGTGTGCGCGTTGCGCGGGTCTGCTGCAGCTCTGCATGGTGGATGAAACGGCCAGATGGATAAACCTTGGGGCTTGGGCGCACGCGCACCCAGCCTAGTCGCCACGTTTCTCGAGCTCGTCGTGGCGTCGTGCCCACTGCCCTCCCTCCTCCGCAACCGCCGCGACGCCCGATCAGCTCGTCCTCGGAGCCTTGCAGTGGTGGCAAACTCCTCCCTTTGTTCCTCTTCGTCATCTCATCTGCTTGTCGAGCTTGAACCAGTGCCCAGGCCCGTCCACTGAGTCTTGGGCCAAAATCAGGACGGGCGGGCCTCAGTCAAATGCACAAAGTAATGTTTTCCTTTCAACTAAAATCTGAAAATAGTATCGCGTTAAAAAAGTATCAATTATGCTGCGTTGATGTACAAGCTCATCCATATGCAAAGGACTGTAAACAATTTGGTGTCAGGCTGTCAGCTAGTACATTACCATTTGAGATAACTATCCTCCTCCGTCCTCCTAATATAAAAATACAAAACCAAAATATTCTCCAACACTTAAATCAGTTTTTGATGATCATGAATTCCACATAACTCCAAAGCTAATAAGCTATGCATTTCCTATAAGATACCAAAATTCGGAGATAGTAGCCCACACGGCTGCCATACCTAAACTTGCACCAAGTTTATCTCCTACAACTTGTCTTTTGCACTGAATGGATACAGATTCTGCAGGGAGGCAAACAATGCGCTCAGTGTTGTTTGCCGCTTTCTCATTCTTGGCAAGGCAGTACCAATAATCAGCTCACCATCTTTTCGCAAAATAGACAGAAACGGCTTTAGTGACAGCTAAAGCTAACCATGGTGACCTTTCCTGACTATTGTCATTTTCCCAGATTCATACAGAGATGCTGATAAGAATCAATCATTGCTACATGTACAATATATTCCCCACTCAACGGAGAAATTCTGATAGCTTTTTCAAACATAGCTGTTTTCTTAGTTCCATGATAAGGCAATTGTATGGATCAGCAAAACATATACTCAAATAACCGGAATTATTGTAGGTTAATAGTAATACCAGACAAAGATCTTCACAAAAGGTAATGCCGATAATTCTAGATTTTTTGGACCTTGTCGGAATTATTGTAGGTTAATAGTAATACCAGACAATAAGAACCAATTGTATGCAGTCCTCAAATAGCTTTTTGACAACAATGATAGTTCTTAGACTGACTCCAACAGCAGACGCATAACGTGACCCAAACCCAAAAATGCGCTGTATACAGTGTTTTTGCGGGATAAAACGCGCTCCAACGGAGGAGGCAAACCCATGACCCATTTTGCGTCGGAGCTGAGGCAGAACCCAAAAACGCGTCTTCGCTCGGTCCTTCTGCGTCTCGACGCGGGGCCCACCACAGGAAGCGGACGACCGGAGCCTGAGATCTGCACCAGAGGCCCGCGCTCGTCGGCGCTGGCGAGGGCGACGCGTCCGCTGCTGCGGTCGCCGCAACCTCAACGCCGGCGTCGTGCTCCTCCACGCCTGCAACGCCATCACCGCGCGCCTCGACCACCTCCTCGCACGCCTCGCACTCCACCTCCCTTCCGCGAGCGTGGGCCCCACGTCCTCCTCGGTGTCGGCGGCGGCGCCGGGACGACCGCGATCCCAGCCACCAAGGCGGAACAGGTGGAGCCGCCGGAGAAGAGCAACGCAAGGGGCGGGG
This sequence comes from Saccharum spontaneum, assembly GCA_022457205.1. Classification (NCBI taxonomy): domain Eukaryota; kingdom Viridiplantae; phylum Streptophyta; class Magnoliopsida; order Poales; family Poaceae; genus Saccharum; species Saccharum spontaneum. The sequence goes on from CM039616.1 coordinate 46,310,514, forward strand.
AGAGCACGAGCGCGTGGGCCAGGGAGGGGAGCGCGCGCACGCCGGGCGCAGGGGCGAGACGAAGCTACAGGCACAAGCTATCAGACGGAGGTGCAGCGGCGGCGGTGAATTTCGCCGGCGGGTTGAGTCGGCCGGTGGCGAGCAGGAAGGGGGAAAGAGGAAGAACGCCGGCGGCTTGGGCTTTTAATGGCGAGAACGAAGCGGGAGGAGTCGCCAGCTCCAGCTCGTGCGAGGCGGGTCCACGGTGGTGCGCGCGGCCGGCGAGGAGTGGCCCGACGCGGCAAGGCGGGCGGCGCTTGGCTTCTCGTTTGCGTTGCTCGTTGGAGAAGTGAAGTTTTGGGTCCGTAACCCTTTAGCTGTGGGCAACCCAAAACATCGAATGCCTCTTGTTTTTGGGACCGGACTGTTGGAGACAGTCTTAAGGGCCTTGTTGCTGTAGCTTCATGACAAGACAAACCATAGGGGCCAATGATAGCTAAATGTCTAACAGCCACAGTTGTAGCTCATGGTGGGTTTTACGTGACCTGAGTGGCATCAAATCATCAATTGCCCTTATGTTACCTCAGTGCACAAGGTGATAATGATTTGGGGGGAACTAAGCTAATAAATGGTGAAATGCATCTGAAGATACTCTGAAACAACTAAAGATCACTATGGAAATTACAGTGAACTGCATCTGATAGTTCAAAATTACCTCACAAACACGAAGAGAAATGACAGGATAAGAATAGGATGAGTGAAAATAACCGAATTGCCACTGTACAGCAACAGCAGCAGTTTAAAATTCAGTTGCCACTTCACTGTGCCAATTGATGCAGCATTCCATAGAAGAGCATCAGTTTACAAGGTTACAAGGAGTGCACGGTGGTGCCTGTAACAAAAATAGTTTCCGATTACCAAGTTTTGCCAAACACTTAAACATCTCCATTCTGAAAAGCACAAGATAGAAATATGAGCTATGAGATTTAGCCTTTTAAATTGAAGCACAGGCTGTTCCAGAAGAAATTTTTATATATAACATAAAATACTAAACTTTTATGTCATTTGCAAACAAATAATACAAAAGTTAACTACAGCGAGATGCAACTGAAGACATATGCTCTGAAAACCACCTCTTTAGAAATATTGAGTGTTGGATGGATGTAGATGTTTGAACTGCTTCGTAGTAGAAGAAGCTTTGTTCCGTGTTTGCTATGGATAGACTGCCTACAAGGCAAGTGACTAATTAGAGCATGGCTTACACTATGTGCTGCATGTGTAAACCTTTCATATAGCCCTGGGATCGGAGTCTGCAAGCATAAACTGTGAAGTTAGTATTAGAATAATTTAGGTAAGGTATCTTTTGAAGTATAAACATACTGAGATTATTAAAGTAGACTGAACATACAACAGAGCTAAGTAGAATTACATTCTTCGCAAAATTTACATTTTCTGAAGTACTGTAGTGCTCTGGAATCAGAATGTAGAGTGAAAGGATCAAGATGCCCAAGAGGGGGGGTGAATTGGACTTTTCTAAAAATTAATTGCAAGAATTAAATCCTACGAGCCGGAATTCACCCCTAGTGCCTACTAGTGTTCCTAGTGAGTCTACCGACAAAAGTTTTGCACCCTAGTTTTCAATCCTAGTCTAGCATGGCAATTCTAGGAAAGTAAATCAAGCAATGAAAGTAAATACAAGAATTTAAATGCTTGAATGTAAAGGGCAAGGAACACGGCGATGTTTTTCTGAGGTATCGGAGAGTCGCCACTCCCCACTAGTCCTCGTTGGAGCACCCGCGCAAGGGTGTCGCTCCCCCTTGATCCGCGCAAGGATCAAGTGCTCTCTACGGGTTGATTCTTCGACACTCCGTCGCGGTGAATCACCCACAACCGCTCACAACATGAGTTGGGTCATCCACATGCTCCGCCGGATGATCACCAAACTCCCAATCACCACCAAGCCGTCTAGGTGATGGCGATCACCAAGAGTAACAAGCTAGAACTCTCACTTGACCACAACGAGCCCAAATGAGGAGATGGATGCACACTTGCTACTCTCTAATCACTAGTGAGGAAAATCTCAAACTTTGATTCTCAAATCTCTATCCTCACTAGAGCTCTTGCACTCCCTTGCACTCTAAAGGGTTTTCTCAGATGTTTGAATGAGCAAGAGGCCTCTAAAAGAGGTGGAGGGGATGTATTTATACACCCCTCAAAGAAAACGAACCGTTATGTTCTGACACGGGCTGACCGGACGCGCCGGTCGAACTGACCGGACGCGCCGGTCGCCCGTAACGGTCAAAACGCGATTTTCAACTGAACGACCGGACGCGCCGGTCAGGGGTGACCGGACGCGTCCGATCGTGCAAAGGAGCTTATTGTACTTGCACCGGACGCGAGGCCGCGTCCGATGGTTGAAGACCGGACGCGTCCGGTCCTCTCTGGACCTTACTGGACAGTGACCGGACGCGCCGATCACAGCCAGGTCGCGTCCGACGGGTGTTTCCCTCAAGTGACACGTGTCAGCCACTGACCACCGCGTCCGGTCCTCGCGAGGACCGCGTCCGATGGTCAAGGCCGAAACCCTAGCCGCGGTAACGTACTGACCGGACGCGTCCGGTCATTCCGAAGACCGCGTCCGGTCAGTGGGAAAACAGCCCGAAACTTTCCGAAACGCGTCGCAACTTCAACCAAGTTGCTTCCAACTGAACTTTGAGCTATTCTAGGGTTGCCTAGCGCCAAGTTTAACAAGTGTGCACCACACCTAAACATAGGACTCGCCTAGGTCAAGTTACCCGTTCATGCCCCCCTTTATAGTACGGCCAAAAGAGAAAAACGAAGATCCTAACGACTATTCCGAATGTGTCTCAACACCTCGACATCCGGAACTAACCGTCCTTAATCTTGACGTCACTCTTTTGAAAACCGAAACGATTTCCATCAAGGGACACGAATACCATGGTGCCCAAAGCAGTTGTAACCTCCATGACCTAACTTACCAACGTTTCTGCAAAACACACGTTAGTCATGGTAATAAAGCGTTGTCATCAATTGCCGAAACCAAACTTTGGGGCCTAGATGCTTTCAATCTCCCCCTTTTTGGTGATTGATGACAACACTAAGGTTCAAAAGATTAGAGTTGAGGTTTTCGAGCATGCTTGGTTCACATAAGCAAAAAGCAATAAGCACAAAGGGTTAGAAGTTGCTTATGTGCCCCAAGCCAAAAGAGTGTACTTCATAAGATAAGACAAAAAACGTTAGTACACATAAAGATATAGCTCATAAGAAATCGGAGTAAGGCACGGAAGCACAACCTTAGAGCTATAACTAAAACGGTGACATATATTAAAACTGTGACGAGATAACACATTAAGACTCAAAGTTTACGACTCGACGACAATGTCACGCGAATGCAATGCTAAAAAGTAAACATGATGCATGAATGTAGCACACAAAGAACGAAAACCCTCTATCAAAACTCCCCCTGAAACTACTCTCTCTCCCCCTTTGGCATCAAGCGCCAAAAAACTAATCTAATGATCTGACGGGGGGACAGACGGAGTCGTGTCGGGTGCCGAGGTGCGCGGAGTAATCACGAAGTGTAGCGAATCACCCTCGGAGTCTGAGCTATCTGGCTGACCCTCTGAAGAAGCACGTGGCTGTGGAGCGGTCTGGGTCTGAGCAGGAACAGGCACTGACTGAGTAGCAACAAGTGGATCTGTCTGAGTAACCTGAGCCTGTAGTGAGCCAGTAGCTGGGGGATCTGTCGAGGCAACTGAAGAAGGGATGGTCTCTGTAGTCCCAGTCCCTGTCACTAGAGGAATGGCTGCCTCGGGAGCTGACAACCCTGACGAAGTGTGAAACGTAGTGGTATGCGAGGGTGTCGGCTGACCAGTCAACTCGCTGTAGGTGGCACTGAAGTCACCAATAGGTGTGCCTATCAGGAGATGCGGGCGAGGCTGGTCTGACGGTGTAAACCCCGTATGTATAGGAGTGAAGCTCGGGGACTAAAAAGACTGGGGAACCTGCTGCTGTGGAGATGTAAACTGGAAGCTCGGCTGTCCCTGACTCGACGGACCACTGGAATGCAAAGCCTGAGTCATGACAGAAGCAGGCGGAGGAACCCCGACTGTGATAAGGTGGCGCAGGAGATCCATGTACTGTTGTTGACTCTATCGCTGCATCTCAACCTGTTGCCTCTGGATCTCAAGCTGCTGTCGCTGAAACTCGTCCTGACGAGCCTGAATCTGTGCAAGTGCTGCAGCTGTATCCTGTGCCTGTCGCTGAATCTGCTGCTGCTGCTGCTCCTGAGCCTGGGTCAACCTCTCAAGAATAGCCACCATGGCTGGGTCTGAGCGGGAGGCTGAGCCAGAGCCACCGGCCTCGTGGTCGTGAGACCGAGGAGACCGGTACCTGGGGATGGGCTGGTAGTCCTCGTCTGTGCTGTCAGAAGTCACATCCTCAGGTATATCAGCAGTCTGAGTCTCAAGGTCCGCAAGCTCTGCCTCAGCAAGCTCATCAACTCTGGCATCCTGCTCAGCTGCTGTCTCAGGAACGTCTGGGCGCTCACGCTGTCCTGGTGCTGGGGCCTGATCTCTAGTAACAGAGGCCCAAAGCTGACGAATATCATAATCAGGGAAAGCAGTAGTAGTGTTAGCTATCTCCGCCCTGATCTCTGGTGGCATCTGGATAGAAGATCTGATGATAAAGCAAATCCAGTGTGCATAGGGCAGCTGACGATTACCCTTGAAGCCCTCAGCAATGGTGTCCTCCATCTCACTAAGGATAAGATCCCAGATGTCAAACTGTCTCTGTGAGAGGAGGTGGTGAACTACCCAAAGCTGCATACGTGTCAGTCCCTCTCTGTAGCCAAGTCTGAGAAGTAGAGTGCATCTGAGAATAGCATCCAAGACCCTGGCAAGTGGCGTCAGGCTGGCAGGCGTACGACGGGACCCTTCGCCAAAAGGCTCACGGAAGCAGGGTCAAACTAGGTCTGTAGGTGGCACTGCACCGCCGTGAGGGCGTCTGGGAGGAGGAGTCTGTCCATAACACAGCTGATGGATCCTCGTGTCAGAAGCTGGTAGTCTGAGGATCTCTCGAGCTCTGGAGCTATACAGTCTGTGATCACGGCCTCTGAAAGCAAAGTGAATGAACTCATGGGCAGGATCAATCCACAGTGAAGCATAGAACTCTCTGACCCATGTGCCGCAGTATGCACCTGTCCGTCCAAGAAGATCTGACAAGCCAGGCATATAGGACAGGTGCGGACGGAGCTGCTCTCCCACAACATCAACCAATGCCTCAAGTCGACATACCCTCTGAGGTCTGAAAGCAATACCACTGTCAACTAAGGCCCTGTAGAAATCCTCCTGAAGTGGGGTATAGAAACCCTCTGAAGCTCTGGGATCTCTGACAGGCGGAAACCAACGGCTGACCTCCACGAACCTCAACCCCTGCACCTGACGTGTTGAAGCACCCCTCAGGTCAAAGTGCTCGACCGGGGGTGAGCCTCTAGCTCTGGGAGGAGGACGTGCTCCACGACGCTGGCCCTCTGGCCTAGGTGTCACCTGAGTACGAGCACGTGTGGAGCGGCGACGTGGTGGAGACTGAGCTGGCTGCTCCTCTGTATCCTCAGTAGCCTGTGGAGCCTCGGTAGCCTGTGTAGCCTCTGTAGCCTCTGTCGGCTCTGTGGGTGGATCTACTGACATCTGCTCGGAAGGTCCAGTATCCTCGGTACCCTCAGTGGCCTCAGTGCCGAGCTGTCGACCTTCAAGGTGAAAGCGACGCTCGCCTATGTGTATGCCACTGCGTCTGCCACCTCTCTCTGCCTGCTCTGCAGCGTCTGCCACGGCCTGAGCAACCTCTGCCTCTGAAGGCGTCCTCTTCTTCTTCCTGGCCATCATCTTGATGCGCTTACCACGTGCAATCTCATCACGACGGGGAGGACTGTTGTCCCCGTCACCAGGAGCACCACCAGCGTTCTTGCAACGCACCATACTGACTGACTGAGAGCCTCTGAAAGATGGTGAACTGACACTCGAGAGGCTTGGCCTCAATCCGTATCCGCAGGCTTGGCCTCGGATTTAGCGAACAGATCTGACCCTGACACACCGACTGACTCGCTACACGTATGGAATAGAAAGATATACTATAAGCACGTATATATCTAAAGATATGAAACCCTAGAGATAGCAAGCATGTGAGATACGAAGTGAAACGTGACGCGAAGCTACCTCGGATCGATGAGACGACGGTGAGTAGAAGCGGTGACCTAGGTCGCGAGAATCCCCAAATTCGACGATCGAGCACTGAAAGGATCGAGCGAGATAATCAATGGATGAACACGGTCAAGGTTAGCCCGAACAACGGAATTGACGAGACTTGAACGAAAAACGAACGAGTCGTCACCTGAAAACGAGGGTTTCGAGCAAACCCTAGGCTAGGGTTAGGGCAAACCCTAGATTGCTCGGCCGAAGACGGAGGATTAGGGCTAGGGCTGCACGGGTGAGGCTGTTGTGGTGGCTGCGCAGTGAAGCCCACTGCGGTGGACGGCTCGCCGACGGCGAGGGAGAACGGCGGGCGCGGCGGCGGTGGCGCGTGATTGCGGGCAGCACGGGCGCGGTGAGCGCGTGCGCGTGGGCAGTGAAGGCGAGGATGGCGCGGCGCGGCAGGGGCTCGGCAGGGGAGTCGCCGGCGGCGAGCGGGACGGCGAGGACGCGGCGGAGGAAGGCGAGACGGCGAAACGGCGAGCTGCGGCGGCGGATTGGCGTACGGATAAGAAAATAGATCGAGAACGAAACGGTTTTATGAGGGGCTCAGATCCGCTTGACGCGCGATGACCGGACGCGGTGGTCGTTATGACCGGACGCGGTGGTGCAGCGTCCGGTCACACTCCAGTAAGCTCCTGGAGTGACCGGACGCGTCCGGTGCGGACTGACCGGACGCGGTCAGAGTCCGGTCGCTAGGAGCTCGGGAATTCATCGCGGATGACCGGACGCGGTGGTGGTAGCCGGGACCGGACGCGGTGGTCAACACAGGCGCGTCCGGTGCAGCGTCCGGTCACTAGGTCTGGAGTTGGTCTTCTGGATGACCGGACGCGCTGGTGGACGCCGGGACCAGACGCGGTGGTGAAGCATCACTACGTCCGGTGCAGCGTCCGGTCCAGCGTCCGGTCGCTGTTCTTCGCCGTTCTTCGTTCCAAACTCCGACGCGACTTCTCCCAATCAAGTTCCAATTCAAGGAGACACAAATAAACACGAATTGGAACCTGATATGAGTGACCTCACTCAAACCCTCAAATTTTTCAAAATATTTTGCCTTAGGCTAGTATTATTTTTAGGAAAATAGGCAATAAACACCCGAGGAGCAACGTATGACCATGCAATAGAGTTTTTGGACCTTTAGGAGCGTCAAAAAGCTCTCTCTATCCATGGACGAACACAGAGGTTGCTCAAAGCTAAACCGAAAAGAAACGACAAACAAACAACCATGCATATGCAATGCAATACAAGTAAGTAAAGCTAGGTTGCTTGTCAAGTTTGATCCACGGTTAGGCTTCTTCACTCCTCCAAAGGAGGGTTATCGTAACCGTGTTAGCCAAGCCCTAAGTGCATTGCGATAAAATAAACGTGACATATAATACAATGCAATGCAAGGGACAACACACGCTCATCTTTTAAAGTTACTTGAATCAAGCACATTAAGTTCACTTCTTAGCCTACAAAAGGTAGCCTCATCCAAAGGTTTAGTGAAGATATCCGCTAATTGATTTTCACTTCGTACACCTTCTAGTGATATGTCATTTTTAGCAACGTGATCTCTAAGAAAGTGATGGCGGATATCAATGTGCTTGGTGCGAGAGTGTTGTACCGGATTGTTAGCAATTTTAACGGCACTTTCATTGTCACATAAAAGTGGCACCTTTTCAAGAACAATTCCATAGTCTAGGAGGGTTTGTTTCATATATAGAATTTGTGCACAACAAGCCCCCGCGGCAATGTATTCCGCCTCGGCGGTGGACAAAGCCACACTATTTTGCTTTTTAGATGACCAAGATACTAAGGATCTCCCAAGCAAATGGCACCCTCCGGATGTGCTTTTTCTATCAATTTTGCAACCGGCATAATCCGAGTCAGAATAGCCAACTAGTTGGAATCTAGCTCCTTTGGGATACCAAAGACCAATGCTTGGGGTGTGCTTAAGATATCTTAGGATTCTTTTTACGGCACTTAAGTGAGGTTCTTTAGGGCACGCTTGAAAGCGAGCACACATGCACACACTAAACATGATATCGGGCCTAGATGCGGTAAGGTACAACAAGCTACCAATCATAGAACGGTAGAGAGTTTGATCAACCGGTTTACCTCCCTCATCTAGGTCGAGATGTCCATTTGATGGCATTGGGGTCTTGATTGGTTTGCATTCTTCCATCTTGAATCTTTTGAGAAGATCCTTGGTATACTTTTCTTGAGAGATGAAAATCTCTTCTCTCATTTGCTTGACTTGAAAACCAAGGAAGAATGTGAGCTCACCAATCATTGACATCTCGAACTCCTTCGACATCAATTCACCAAATTCCTTGCAATAATCTTCATTTGTTGACCCGAAGATGATATCATCAACATACACTTGACAAATGAAGATCTCCCCATTAAGCTTCTTGGTGAATAGTGTGGTGTCGACCTTCCCAATGGTGAAGCCCTTCTCAATGAGGAAGTCTCGGAGGCGCTCATACCACGCTCTAGGGGCTTGCTTGAGCCCATATAGTGCCTTGGACAACCTATAGACATGATTAGGATATCTAGGGTCTTCAAACCCGGGAGGTTGATTGACATAGACTAGTTCATTTATAAAGCCATTTAAGAATGCACTTTTCACATCCATTTGATATAATTTCATATCATGATGTGATGCATATGCAAGGAGGATACGAATGGCTTCAAGTCTTGCAACGGGTGCAAAGGTCTCTCCAAAATCAAGGCCTTCAACTTGAGAGAACCCCTTTGCAACTAGTCTTGCCTTGTTCCTCACTACTATACCTTGGTCATCTTGCTTGTTTCGGAACACCCACTTGGTTCCAATGACTCTTGCACCTTTAGGATGCTCTTCAAGTGTCCATACTTGATTGCGGGTGAAGTTGTTCAATTCTTCATGCATGGCATTCACCCAATCCGGATCTTGAAGAGCTTCTTCTACATTCTTAGGTTCAACACAAGAGACAAAAGAGTGATGTTCAACAAAAGAAGCAAGCTTTTGAGATCGAGTCATCACTCCCTTAGTAGGACTCCCTATGATGAGTTCTTGTGGATGTGCTTGAAGTAGAGGTGAATTTCTTCTATCAACCACTTGAGGAGGTGGAGGAGGAGCATCAACATCTTGAGCTTGTGCCTCGGCTTGTTCATGAGAGATATAGGTGTCTTCATTTTCAACTCTCTCATTCTTGTCATCATCTTGAGGCACACGTGATGAAGATGGTGGATCAATGATTTGCACATCGTCTTCATCATCTTTTGGCTTGATGTCTCCCACGGGCATGTTCTTCATGGCCTCCCTCAAGGGTTCATCACCTACATCATCACAATTCTCAATTGCTCCTTGGGAGCCGTTAGATTCATCAAATTTCACATCATATGTTTCTTCAACCAAACCGGTGGTATGGTTAAATACTCTATATGCTTTGGACTTTGATGAGTAACCAACAAGAAAACCAATATCACAACGTCTTTGAAACTTCCCTAGGTGTTGACGCTTCTTGTAGATGTAGCATTTGCAACCAAACACCCGGAAGAATGAGACGTCCGGCTTCTTCCCATTAAGCAACTCATAGGGGGTCTTGCCAAGAAACTTTTGGAGGAAAAGACGATTTGAAGCATAACATGCGGTGTTGATTGCCTCGGCCCAAAACTTCTCCGGAGTGTTGTACTCATCTAGCATTGTTCTTGCAAGGGTGATCAAAGTCCGGTTCTTTCTCTCAACTACACCATTTTGTTGAGGAGTGTAGGTTGAAGAGACCTCATGCTTGATTCCAATTTCATCACAATAAGCTTCAATGTTGGTGTTGTCAAACTCTTTGCCATTGTCACTTCTAATTTTCTTTATCTTGACTTCAAATTCATTTTGAGCTCTCTTTGCAAACTTCTTGAAGCAACTTGCCACTTCGGATTTGTCATGAAGGAAGAAAGTCCATGTATACCTTGAGTAGTCATCCACTATCACAAGACAATAGAGATTACCACCCAAGCTCTTGTATGTTGTAGGCCCAAACAAATCTATGTGTAGAAGTTCTAGCACTCTTGAGGTTGACATGAAAGCTTTGGTTGGATGAGTGTTTGCAACTTGTTTGCCCGCTTGACATGCACTACAAGGTTTGTCCTTTTCAAACTTCACATTCTTCAGTCCTCTTACTAGTTCTTTCTTCAATAGCTTGTTGAGAGTGCTCATTCCAACATGTGCAAGCCTCCTATGCCAAAGCCAACCAAGTGAGGTCTTGGTGAACAAACATGTCATCAAATTTGCATCTTCGAAGGTGAAGTCAACAAGATAAAGATTGGTGTATCTAAAGCCTTTGAATATCACTTGCTTGTCATCTATCTTTGAAACTTCCACTTCATTTGGTGTGAACAAGTATTAGAAGCCAAGGTCACAAAGTTCACCACAATTGTAGCAATCCATCTCCGAGATGGGCTTTCTCTTGCTACTTGTGAAAAATTTCTTTTTCTTGCCATCGAACTTGATGCCACTCTTGTTGAGCTTCTTTAGCATCTTGGTGGTCTTTCTCACCATGAGTGCAAGTGATTCATCATCGACATCACTTTCACTTGAGCTTTCTTGCACAATCATGGCTTGGCCCTTCTTCTTCTTCTTGTCATGGCTAGCTTTGAAGGCCAAGTCTTTCTTCTTGGAAGATGATGAGCCCTCTTCCGGAGTGATGTGCATGTACATCTCATGAGCATTGATCTTCCCCAATACTTGTGTCGGTGTTGCGGTGGAGAGATCACTTTGATGAAGCACGGTGACAATGTGACCATACTTCTCAACGGGAAGAACACTCAAGATCCTCCTTGCAACATCCGATTGGCTCATTTGAGTGAGCCCAAGAGCATTGAGGTCCTCTACAAGAACATTCAAGCGAGTGTACATATCATTAGCACTTTCTTTGGGAAGCATCTCAAAAGAATTAAATTTCTTTAAAGCAATATGATAGCGTTCCTCACGCTCACTCTTAGTTCCCTCATGGAGAGCACAAAGATTTTCCCACAAATCATGAGCGTTCTTTGCATTACGCACACGATTGAAGATATCTTTGCCTAAGCCCCGGTAGAGTGCATTTTTGGCCTTTGCATTCCACCGGTCGTACTTCTTCTCGTCACCAATGGGGTTTGCGGGATCCTTGATAGCGGGAAGCCCTTGGGTTGCGGCTCTAAGGCACCCGACATCTATGGCTTCGAGATACGCCTCCATGCGGATTTTCCAATATGAAAAATCATCCCCCTCAAAGGTGGGAGGTGGTCCTTCCCCGTTAGACATCTTGCTCTAGGCGGTAAAGCCTAAATTAGGAGCAACACGGCTCCGATACCAATTGAAAGGATCAAGATGCCCAAGAGGGGGGGGGTGAATTGGGCTTTTCTAAAAATTAATTGCAAGAATTAAATCCTACAAGCCGGAATTCACCCCTAGTGCCTACTAGTGTTCCTAGTGAGTCTACCGATAAAAGTTTTGCACCCTAGTTTCCAATCCTAGTCTAGCATGGCAATTCTAGGAAAGTAAATCAAGCAATGAAAGTAAATACGAGAATGTAAATGCTTGAATTTAAAGGGCAAGGAACACGGCGATGTTTTTCCGAGGTATCGGAGAGTCGCCACTCCCCACTAGTCCTCGTTGGAGCACCCGCGCAAGGGTGTCACTCCCCTTTGATCCGCGCAAGGATCAAGTGCTCTCTACGGGTTGATTCTTCGACACTCCGTCGCGGTGAATCACCCACAACTGCTCACAACATGAGTTGGGTCATCCACATGCTCCGCCGGATGATCACCAAACTCCCAATCACCACCAAGCCGTCTAGGTGATGGCGATCACCAAGAGTAACAAGCTAGAACTCTCACTTGACCACAACGAGCCCAAATGAGAAGATGGATGCACACTTGCTACTTCTAATCACTAGTGAGGAAAATCTCAAACTTTGATTCTCAAATCTATATCCTCACTAGAGCTCTTGCACTCTCTTGCACTCTAAAGGGTTTTCTCAGATGTTTGAATGAGCAAGAGGCCTCTAAAAGAGGTGGAGGGGATGTATTTATACGCCCCTCAAAGAAAACGAACCGTTATGTTCTGACACGGGCTGACCGGACGCGCCGGTCGAACTGACCGGACGTGCCGGTCGCCCGTAACGGTCAAAACGCGATTTTCAACTGAACGACCGGACGCGCCGGTCAGGGGTGACCGGACGCGTCCGATCGTGCAAAGGAGCTTACTGTACTCGCACCGGACGCGATGCCGCGTCCGATGGTTGAAGACCGGACGCGTCCGGTCCTCTCTGGACCTTACTGGACAGTGACCGGACGCGCCGATCACAGCCAGGTCGCGTCCGACGGGTGTTTCCCTCAAGTGACACGTGTCAGCCACTGACCACCGCGTCCGGTCCTCGCGAGGACCGCGTCCGGTGGTCAAGGCCGAAACCCTAGCCGCGGTAACGTACTGACCGGACGCGTCCGGTCATTCCGAAGACCGCGTCCGGTCAGTGGGAAAACAGCCCGAAACTTTCCGAAACGCGTCGCAACTTCAACCAAGTTGCTTCCAACTGAACTTTGAGCTATTCTAGGGTTGCCTAGCGCCAAGTTTAACAAGTGTGCACCACACCTAAACATAGGACTCGCCTAGGTCAAGTTACCCGTTCATGCCCCCCTTTATAGTACGGCCAAAAGAGAAAAACGAAGATCCTAACGACTATTCCGAATGTGTCTCAACACCTCGACATCCGGAACTAACCGTCCTTAATCTTGACGTCACTCTTTTGAAAACCGAAACGATTTCCATCAAGGGACACGAATACCATGGTGCCCAAAGCAGTTGTAACCTCCATGACCTAACTTACCAACGTTTCTGCAAAACACACGTTAGTCATGGTAATAAAGCGTTGTCATCAATTGCCGAAACCAAACTTTGGGGCCTAGATGCTTTCATAGAGCACATGACACATTTCCATCATTTCATCTCAGTGTGTTCAGTGGACCATCGCATATCATTATCTGCACTACAATCACAACACAAGGACACCTTCCCCCTATCAGCAAAGCAACCTATCTATTCTATCTTTCACCAGTAATCTCCACAGGTGCAAGCTCCTTCTGTAATTAGATGGAAGCGATTTTTGTCTCTGAGGGATATCTCTCTTCCATAAACTTTCGATATAAACTTTGCAAAATTGTGGCAGTCAACGCAGATGCGAAGATTCTTCATAACCTGGATGGTCAAGCCTGAAGGAGTACTCATCAGTCCAAAAGTTATGGCCAGCTTCTCACTGTGGCCAAGAAGCATACGTTCTTTCTGTTCATCATCAACATCATGAAGTACACAGCTCAGGTCAGGAACAAAGCCAGCTGCTTTAATAGCAACATATATCTCCTTAATCTCAGCATTTATATCTTCCTTCCTGGGGTGGAAACGCTCACTGGAGTGGAAGATATGAATAACCTTGTCAAGAATCATCCAGCTCCGCCCTGGTTCCTTTATCACAGTCTTCTTTAACATTAACTTCCTCACTCTGAAAACATCTTTCCACATCCCAGCAGCAGCATAAATGTTAGAAAGGATCACATAGTTGCCAGCATTTTCCGGTTCAATATCAAGAAGCTTCTGAGCAACAAACTCGCCGACATGAACATTAGAATGAACTCTACAAGCACCAAGCAATGAACCCCAAATTGCTCGAGTTGGTTGAAATGGCATCTTTCCTATCAAATTTAGTGCCTTCTGAAGTTGTCCAGAACGTCCAAGAAGATCAATAACACATCCATAATGTTCAATATTGAGGAGCGTGCTCTGCTCTTTAACTATATGATCAAACATATCAAGGCCCTCATCAACCAGACCACCATGACTATAGCCAGACAAAACAGCCAACAGAGTAACACTGTCAGGCTTCACTTCGTCACGCATAGATCTGAAGAGCTGAACAACTTCATGTGCTAAGCCATGCCTTCCATATCCCATAAGCATAGCATTCCAGCTAACCACTGATCTCTCAGGCATAGTGTCAAATACCCTTCGTGAGTATAACAGCTTGCCACATTTAGAATACATATCAATCAAAGAATTCTGCAAAGCCATGAAAAATGGCAACTCTCTACGAAGGATTAGTCCATGAACCTGCTTGCCATAATCCACGGAAGAAAGCCCAGACAATGCATTGAGAAGGGCTGTGAACGTAACTTGATTGCATTGCATCCCCTCATTGTACTGCTGCCTTGAACAAGTCCAGGGCTTCCTCATCAAGGCCCAGTTGGGTGTAGCCAGATAAAATGGCGGTATAGGAAACAACATCCCTTGCAGGAAGCAAATCAAACACCCTACGAGCTTCTTGGATATTCTCTGACTTGGCATACATGTCAAGAAGGGAACTCCCTACAAACATGTGTAACTCAAAATTTGTCTTGACGGCAAAAGCATGGACTTGCTTGACCTGGTGTATGCCTTGAGAGCCAGTACAGGAGGTAAGGACGGATGCCAAAGTGAATTCGTTAGGCTCGCATCCTGCCAGTTAGAATTAAATTGATTACATATATGACTTAAGCTAGAAAAATAGCATTGCATATACCATCCTGGAAGGATCTCAAAGTTTTGGTGCATATACTATATACCAATGAACAAACTTGCAAACTTGATGGCCAATGGATATCATGTTGCAGAAGAAAAAGGACAGACCTAACAGATTACTAGGACAGACTTAACATATTGTTAGATACAATTATGATGGCCAAGCTATATAATTTAGTTCAAAGATAGTGGTGCGACATGCATGCCTATGGGGAAAACAACAATGCATCAACAGAAGAAGTATATAACCAACAAATTTTCATAGAGAATAACTTTAGCCTCTGACCAAGCAGATCATGCACCCAGTAGAGACATCGTGGAAATCAAAGTTTGTTTGGATACCAGATATGAATTATCATGCCAAGCAGACCAGATATTTTTATTCGTACTACTTTCCCATTAGAGTATTAGACCAGTTGCATTGGAAATTGAGACCTCTATGGTGCAAGGCCACATGTATCATACTTGGTCAGTTTGTTAGCCAGATGACAAGAGCCTGTTTGGTTCGTGCGGCAATAGAAGACAAAATGATTTAAGTGATCTACCAGCTCTGAGCATCATGATGAACAGCTCCCAGGCCTCTTCAGGCCGTTCGTTCTGAGAATACCCGGAGATCATTGCCGTCCACGAGACCACGTTCCGCTCGGGCATCCCATCGAGCACGTTCCGCGCGTCCTCCAGCGCGCCGCACCTGGCGTACATGATCACCAGCCGCGTCGCCAAGTACAGCGCCGGGCGGTACCCCGCGGCCACCATGCGCGCGTGCACCTGCCGCCCCTCGCGGAGCGCCCGCCTCTCGACACACTCCGTGATGGCGGCGTCGTAGTCGTGGAACCGCGCGGCGCCGGCACCGGGGAGCGCCGCCACAGCCGACGCGGAGCGGCGTGAGAGGCAGACCGCCGCCGCGAGCCGACGGAGGCCGCGCGCGGTGAGCATGGGAAGCGTGGCGTCGTATCCGAGAGCCCACGCGCGGGCATTTCACTGACCACTTCGCGCACGCGCCGCCGCCGCCGCCGCCGCCCCTGCCGTTGTCGAGACGAGAGGTTTGGCGCCCTGCCCCTGCTCACGGGCCCCACTTTTGAGCCTAACAACGCTGATTCTCCGCCAGATCATCAATGGACGGTTCTGATCGCATTACAGTACAGGTGCTATTTTGGAAATATCACAAAGTATAGGGCGAATATAGATTGAAAGCAGGGTCCTAATTGTAAATTACCCGCACCGGCTAAAGCGGGCAGTACTCCGTAGCAGCGAGGGAAACATTTGAAAATCTTTTCCACATTTTGGAGTGAGGCACTGAGGCGAGCGCGGGCGGCGGCCGGCGGCGAGGAAGGCTACTGCTAGGATCATCCTGCTGTAAAATCGGGTCCCCGAGGTGAGCCCCTCCCCCTAATCTCCTTGTCGAACCGGCATTTCACGTGCTGCATCCGGCCGGATTGGGCGATTTTAAGTTCTAGGGTTTAGCCAAGCGCACGAATCTGAGTTTGCGATTCTGTTCTTTGGTGTATATAGATGGAGGGGAAGGTGCTGGCCGTCGATTGCGGTGGCGCCGGCGTCGACGCGGCGGATGATCTCAAGTACATCTCCGGGCTGAGTACCATTCTCGTGGCCACCATCCAGGAAGTGAAGGACCAGGTCTCCCAGATGGAGTTTATCTTCTGCAGCCAGCTCTTCCCGCACATCCAGGCCAAGTCGAAGCTCGTCCAGGCGCGTCTCGCCGACGCGATGAAGGCCAGTGAGGCTGAGTGGAGGAAGAGGGAGGCTGGCCTGGTGAACCAGCTGGAGGAGGTCAGCCGTGGTAAGATGCTAGCGGAGGAGAGGTTGCTGCAACTGGGCACCTCTCTTGAGGAGATGAAGGGGAAGCTTGTGGATTCGGAGCAATTGGCTGCAAGGCATGAGGCTGAGAAGAAACAGCTTCTGGGGAGGTTGGAGGATGAGATGAGGAAAGGTGAGGGGGTACGTCAGCTCCAGAAGCAGATTGAGGAGAAGGCTGATGAGATGGTCAGGGAGAGAGAGGCACATCAGCGGCTGCAGCAGCAGGTCGAGCAATTGGCTACGAGGCATGAGGCTGAGAAGAAACAGCTTCTGGAGAGGTTGGAGGATGAGATGAGGAAAGGTGAGGTGGTACGTCAGCTCCAGAGGGAGATTGAGGAGAAGGCCACTGAAGTGGTCAGGGAGAGAGAGGCACATCAGCGGCTGCTGCAGCAGGTTGACCTGAAGGATAAGGATCTGCTTCTGGAGCAGAGCAAGCGGAGGGACTTGATTGAGGATTACACTCAGCTGAAGACAAACTACAAGCATTTAAAGTCTCAGTACACCTTTCTTCTTGGGAAGATGGACCAGCATGAAGGCTCCAAGCCTCCTGGGGACATTCCTGTAGAAAGAAGAAATACTGAAAGTCCTCCAAGTAAGAGGAAGCTCAAAGGTACAGCTATCTGAATTTGTCAATCAATCGATTTCTTTGAGCTACTTCAGTTTTTCTGAATCATCAATCTTTCTTCGTGATTTACTCTACCTGGAATAATTGTGGGGATTTGTATTTTTGTCCCATGTAAATTATGCCTGATACTCTGACCAATGGCTTCAAATGAAAATCCTAAGTAAATCGTTGTTAATTGGCTCTGATTGATCTGCCAATGTTGGACACTCTTGTCCCCTAAATATTCTCGGAATTACTGATTGGACCAATGCCTTTACATTTTCTTACCTGCTTGGTTTTCAGATTTGGAGCACACAAACAAGGAGCGCATCCAGGTCCTTTCCAACACAAGGGACCTGAAGAATGACTCTGCTCCAGGTGCCAAAGCCCAAGTTGCGCAACATTCTAGTTCAGTCAGGGGTCCATTCAGAAGCTCACACCATGCCCTGCCATCTCGCCCACCTAATCCATTGCCAAATCATGCTGCCAACAATTCAAAACTACATGCTTCAACCAGCGTCGCTGGCCCAAGTCTAAATTGGAGGGAGACCCGTGCATGCAAAGAACCAGGTGTTGCTGATCCACATGATGATTTCCTTGATACACCACTGGAAGCTGTCAAGAATACCATCAGGAACCCTACAACTCCAGAAGAAGCACAGGCTCTTGCCGCCTCTCCTCCTCAAGACATGGAATTCAACAATTCAGATGATGAAACCCAAGATATGAATATTGCAACTCAAGCCCTCCGTAACATCCCCAATATTCCAGTTCCCAAGCAGCAAAACACAATATCAGTACAACCACCAAAGAAAGATTTCAAATATAGAGAATCAGTGAGAAAGAAAGCTGATCGGGAGAACCTAAAAGGTGTCGAGTGCAAGCAGTGCAAGAAGTTTTATGATGCTGTTCTTCCTGGTGGCCATGCAAATGGCGATGGTGCTGTCTCTACAAGCTTACGATGTGAGCACCACGATGGTGTATCAAGGCATCGGTACAGGTACGCACCACCTCTGACACCGGAAGGGTTTTGGAACATTGGTTTTGAATCAGAAATGTAGCAGTACATGAAGTAGCAGGAAACCTTCAGCGGAGTGTATAAATAAACTATCTTGTCGTAATGCATGTCCTCGGTCACCCCAAGATATTGTAGCGATGTCTACGACAAATTGCATGTCGCTGCTCAAGTTGGGGAAATGGTCATCCTGTGATTAAGGTTGATGGTAGGCAGTAGCTACTGTCAATATGTTGAAGATAGAATGCACTGTCAGCTATTGCCTTTTTGTGGATAAGTGGATTCATAAAGTTGACCATTTTGTAGCGAACCACCTTTAACCTACCATTGGAAAGCAGTTCTTTTTCTTAATAGTTAGGAGACATCTGAATAACAGCTTACATCAACAGCAAAACCTCTGGCCTTGTACTGTTATACTTATTATGTTAATTTTTCAGCTGTTTGCAATTTACATTAGTATATTCAGTTGTTTACAGCATAGTTCTTATGGCGTAAAGGCGAGGCACGGCGATGTACCACCGCCTAGACGCCTAGGCGCCCGCCTTGCCCGCCTAGGCGCCCATTCTGCAAGGCGATGGGGGAGCGCCTGGACGCCTAGGCGACGCCATGAGAACTATGGTTTACAGAGCTTTTCTTCTTCTTTTGACACAAGATCACCCCATTTCCATTACCAAGATAAAGGAAATACAGGCATTTAGAGTTTTTGGGAACCCCTGTCTCATGAGGTACTACAGAGCCTTTCAAGTTCCACAACAGCTGCCTCTCGATCCATCAATGATCAGTCAACTTTAGGCTTCCCCATCCTGGGGATCTTTGCTTGTCCTAGTGATTCCATCTCCACAACTACCTGGCTTCCTGATCTTGCTGGTTCACGCTGCCAGCAACATAATGCAAACCCCATCCGCAATCAGCTCCTGCATGCCCTCCACGTATAGTCAAGACCAAATTGCATGAGCGCACAAGCATAGCACATGATTTCAACTGGGCTTTGCACAAATTTATCTTCAAAGAAAACTTTGTTCCTAGTTTTCCAAATAGCCCAGCAAGTGGCAGCAAGGCCAAGAGAGTGAACATTAGTTCCATTAGGAATCTAAACTCTAACCCACTTCCAAACTTGATTCAAGCTTCTTGGAACATTATTTGCTCCAAAGCAAGTAGCAACTATTCCCCAAATAACCTTGGCAACTGAATATTCAAAGAACGAATGAGAAGTGGATTCATTATTATCACTAATGGTACATTTGGGATCACCAACACAACCTGTTTTAACTAGATTATCCTATGTTAGAATAGCATTATTCTCTACAAGCCATAAGAAAATCTGGATTCTGGGGGGCCTTCTCCAGATATGTTTGGATGAGAAATACAGATCCATTCACTGTTATTGCATTATATGTTGACTTTACAGAGAATAAGCCATTTTTTCCCATTTTCAGTTGATAGTATCTCTGTCTGGAGAAAATTGAAACATATTGACTTCCTCGCATATTAGGTTGCATTGCTCCCTTAACTCAGGGTGCAACCACGCTAAAAGGAAGGTTCATATTATTTCCCAGACACCATTTCACAGTGACCTGGTCACAGAGCAGAAATAAATCCTTAAATTGAGTGCAAAGAGCGACTGGAAGGGGCCAATTAAGATTGGTTCATCACATTTGGAGCAAAATCTTGATTCACAAAGGAAATTCAGTTTGTTTTCTTGAGCCGCTCCATAGACTACTAAAAGGTTCCATTTTACTTTGTTCTCCTTATCTCATAAATTCATCTGTAACATAAACTCTCCCTGAACAAAGGAACCTATGTCAAAAAAATTCAAATGTTAATGCCCACTTGGATACCCCCAGATTTAGCAGAAGAAGCATTCTACTTCCACAAGTAGTTCAACTGAGGATCGAATTTTTTGAGCGCTTACACAGCTTTTCGGACGCTTAATGTAGAATTTGTTACAGCAAACTAAAGTTGACCGCTAGAAATGTGAAGTTGTTGGGGATTACTGGAAGATCATTCATTGAGTTCCTCTTCTCGTCTCTTATAACTTTATAAGTACGCATTCAACGAGAACACAAAGCTTTGTGGTTTTACCGCCACTTTAGTTTGTTGTCATTCAGTCATCTTGTGCTGTGTTCGAAATCCCCTACATCCTGAGATTCAGATGTGACAAGATCATAAACAAGAACCAAGGTCGATAAAACCTTTTGTAGTATTCTCACTGTTCCAAATTGTAAATCGTTCTGCCTTAATTATAAGTCATTCTGAATTTCTAATATTTGTAGATATGTATCTAGACATAATATGCATATCTAAAGAACTACTTATACTTAAAAAAAGCCAGAACGACTTGTTAGTTGTTACGGTGAGAGTATAATAAGCATGCATTTTTTACGCCCTGTTCGCTTGGCTGATAAGCTATGGCTAAAAATACTGTTCGCTGATTTGTTGTGAGAAAAACACTGTTGAATAGCTGACTGGTTTGGCTGATAAGCTCAAGCGAACAAGGATATAGTTATATTGTGATACATTCGTGTTCAGGCAGAGAAAATTGTCAACTTTTGCAATGCTTGTTGAAATGCAATCGGGAAGGGTATATAACCCATGTGTTTTTTTCGTTCATAAAAAAATGCTGCTCACATAACCTTAAGATTGGGCCATTATAGTCAGAAATACACCAAGAATATCAGCAACGAAACCAGAGTATCGCTTGCCCATCTCTTCAACGATAGCAGCAGGGCTTGCCCATCTCTACAACGACAGCAGCAGGAAAGCTGGTATCCTCGCCCATCATGCATCCCCGTCTTCAGCTCGACACCAATAGTATCTCTATCGCTATATGTACATTCCCTCTCTGAAAATGTTGATTTTGCTGCGCTTGACATCAACCATCCACGGCCACAGCCGCCATTCATTCACAGCTCGTTTGTAGCTTGATCAACTTGCTGAAATTCTGTCGCTGCTGCCCCCCACCGCATATGTTCAGCTTGCTGTCCTGACATGCTATCTACCATCGTCGCTCAAAGCTCGGTCTTTAGCTTAGTCGCCGGAGTTTGCTGGGTTCCTGCAGAGAACCCATGAAAACAGAGACCAAAAGTCAGTGCGGAATTTCAATAACTTTCAGTCTGTACACAGCTCATGAACACAAATTCAAAGAACAGTTTAACACAATTTATGTCGGCCCGGTTTAGATGCTTCAAAGTTCTAAAAATTTTACAAGATTTTCCGTCACATCGAATCTTTGGACGCATGCATGGAGCATTAAATATAGGTAAAAAAATAACTAATTATACAGTTTGGTTGTAAATCACGAGACAAATCTTTTGAACCTAATTAGCTCATGATTAGACACTAATTGCCAAATAAAAACAAAAGAGTTATTGTGCTTCCAAAAATTTTACACCGCCATCTAAACACAGCCGTCATTCAACGCGAGCTCATAAACAAGAGGTCTGCATGTCCAGACTCCAGAGCTGCCGCGAGCAGCGCAGGGGGCCGCGTGATAAAGATGTTGGCCGGATTGCCGGACAGCGCTTGCTGTATGCCACTCAGCACTGAGCAGGCACCGGTACATCAAGAAGCTGTCAATTATTTATGGGCAAAAACAGATTCTGCCAGCCCTAATGCAGTACAGATATCTCGTCAGGAAGGAGAAGGGGGTCCCCAGGGTGTTTAATGATTCCTGAACGCTTTGCATGATTAGGGCCTGTACCTCCAATAGCTCCTGTCTCCACAACGCACTCTGCTTGGATCCAGGGCCGTGGCACAGATCGGTTGCCCAGATCCGAACGGCAGATCACCAGCTCTTATTACGCCTTTTCTTTGGTTTATCTTATTGGTGCAGCAAAAGCTGGGGCGGTGTTCTAAGCCTAAGGTAGTGTAGATCAGTGGAGCTAGTTAGCTTGGCTTGCATGATAGGATTAGGATCTACAATTATTGATACCACATCTTTACAAGTTATGGAAACGCTTAATTAGGCTGGTCAGGCCTGAACACTCCAACCATCTCCTCTATAATAGCTATCAACTTATCCAGTGCTGGCCTACATCCTTAGTTATTACAAGGGCAGTAGAATGGCAGATCTTGTCGTGGTGTATCATTGTGGAAATGGCAACATGAAAGTAATAGCTCACTTCATGCATTTGCTTAGCATAATTATAACACACACAAAAAACCAAAACCCCCGTCTGCAGATAGTGGCATTCAGTCTGAAGTAGTTTCCAGCTGGCTAGCTCCAACACGCAAAATTGGACAAGAGAGACCGAGACAAGTAGTGGACAACTTACAGAAACGGTGGGCCCGTTCACAGTTGTACGAGTGGTCAGAAGGGCCCAAGGGACCAGATCTGCATCTACAGGCCTTATGCAGCCAAGCCCAAACAGAAAGACGGGAGCGATATGGTTTCTGGTTCTGGACATGCATTTATTGGGTTCGGGCCATCAGCACCAACCGGTTGGGTCCGCCTGTGCCAGAGAGAACAGATCCACCAGACCAACACACCCATGGCCCCCTTAGCTTTACCTCCCCCAAAGAATGGCGATGATGACAATAATGATTGAACAAACAAAATAAAAGGCGCCAAGATCCAGGAACGGCACTCTAATCTGGTAACCTTTCTAGCAAAGTCCTGGGCTCATGGTTTTTGCTAGTATGAAAAATAGCTAATGCTAAATAGTTCTGAAGCAGTGGACAGAATAGTTTTCCTCCCAAGAAGGGTGCAGCAATTCAAATTAGACATCTTCCATAAGCAAACAGAGGAGATTCTAGCTGAGATCTGTGGCTAGCTATCAAGTTTATTAGCTAATGCAAAACACCTGGTCACTGTAGCACCACATGCTTTTGTATGTTTTTTGCTCCAACTGTGTTTCTTCAATAATACAAACACTATTTGCTATCTGGGCCAATGTAACAGCAATGCTAGCATATTCAAGATTTGGTCAGGACTGTAAATAGCTTGGTATACTTCAGAAATTTCCCCTAGCTTGTAGAAACTATTCACCTCAAGTTTTGGGTAACAACACATATTTCTTTTCAAGGGAGTGCTGGCAGGACAAAGTAAGAGACAAAAGTCGTGGGCCAAGCCAGGCTGAGATATGTGAAGTAAGCTACAAACAACTAAATTCAGTCAGGAAGATATAGAACTGCGTGAAAGATTTACCAGAGCTTGTTAGATCATAGCCGAAGAGAGAGGGATTGGAGTTGCTAAAGACAGGAGGATGGCCGTCCCCCCGCTTTTCCCACTGTGAAGCCACTTGGTGTGGATGTGCTAAATCACCATGCCAGAACTGCTGTTGAAGTTGCATCAGCTGCCTTGCTCCATGAACACCCATTTCTGGCCAGGTTACCTGCTCCAAGTCGATTCCGTTCTTGCAGTTGAAGCCTGCTATCCTTCCACACTGTAAAAGTAGTAGTATAAACATACAATTAGCAGCTTGAAGATTAAAAAAGAACAAGCACTGAGTTTTCCATCAGCAAAGTAACACACTTTCAACTGCATAAAGGACTGATTCGAGCCAAGGTGGGTATCTGATTTTCTTCCAAAGAATTTGCTACCTCTGAAAGTAAGTGTGCATATTTGATACTCTTTAAACTTCAGCAAGTGTGCATACGCAACAGCAACAGCAGCTGTGGCTGTTAAAAATCCACAACGAACAGGCCCATTGTCAAGATGTTCTTGAAAGTAATATGTGGGCCAACCATGATACTCTAATGATGCATTTATCTACAAGAGCAAGCCTTTGATCATTATTGATATGGTTAGTTCAAACTATATCCTTCAATGTGAAATAACTTCAGGGCATCTGCAATCGACCTTGGTTCAGCTGTCTAATTACTAGCAGAGAGTTCTTTTTCTCCCCAAAGGAGAATCTAAAGTTGGGACCCCGGAGTAGTAATGGTAAACCAATAGGCTGCAAGGTAGACTTTCATCAAACTTCCCATTGGCAGAACTCAAAGCTCTGGGAAATGGAAACCTCATTAATCAGAAAATGATACATTTTGCCATTTCTTCCCTGTATAACTAACTTTCTACCTGCACACATACATGTTACAGTGGTTTGGCTGCTTACGACAGCTGGGTTCAGTTCATACTAGCTGTTCCAACTTCCAACTACTCCCTCCGTCCCAAAAGGAATATAACTCTCATTCCCTGAGGAGTCAAATAATATCACATTTGACCAAATATATATAAAAATGAACTAATATTTATGATGCATAATAAGTAACATTAACTACGCATGGAATATATTTTCATAATAAATATATTTGAAAATTTAAATGTTGATATATTTTTTTCCTATAAATCTAGTCAAACTTTAAGATTTTTTGACTTGTCGAGAAACGAGATTTACATTATTTTTGGAACGGAGGGAGTAGGCTAGAACCAGAAAGAACAGCACCCAACTTGGCTAGATCCCGAAATAACAGCAGAATATTTGAGTATGCATGACGTATCCTGCTAGTTTTAACAGAGGTTCTGCAGAAACCAAGCTATGCAGATAGAAAACTTTTTAAAAATAAGTCAATATGGTTTTCATTAATCAGGCTTTGTGCTCCAGGAGAAAGCTTTTCTTAGAAATGAATCTGTAAATAAATGAGGTCCAACTTGTAGAAAGCTGACAAAAAGGATGGCAGCATAAGTACCTCCGTGGTCAGAAAGCTGTCTAGCCCACCAAAATCGACCCTTGGGTTTACAGCTGCGAGCCTCATTGACAAGTACTGGGCCAACCACAATGGCATAACAGTAGTGAGATTAGAAGAAAGATAATGCGTGCTATGTTGGCTAAACGAAAAGGGCTTTTCAGTTTTTCAGGCTGTACAAGGGATATCAACAGTTACCTCAACTTGTCTTTGGAGAGACTGAACATGATTGATGATCTCATCTAGCACCAGTGCTGTTCCTGATACCTGATACAGCCCAAAAAGCAAACAGCAGCCATTAATTAGCTAATTTGTTTTCCTCAGCTCTTCCTATCTCATTTTGAGATTTTAAAGAAAGAAAATCAAATGGAAAACTGCCTACAGTTTCATTCCAAATTTGGAATAGATATTGAAAGTAACACTATTTCACAAGAACAATTGAAAAGGTTGGGAGTGGGGGTAGCATCATCAACAAGACCAATTCATGCATGAATAAGCAGCAGCAAGCTTGACTGCAGAACTCACCCTGTTCATGGTCTGGTTTATCCGGTTTCTGGTTAAAAACTGACCCAGCCCATAGGCCATGCCGGCCGCACGGTTCGGACCCCACGGGTTACGTGGGTTCCACGGTTTGTACCTGAGGAACGCCGGAACGGGGAGTCGATGGGCCGTCCGTCCACCGGCAACCTGGTGATGTGCCCCGTCTGTCCGCCGGCGTCCTCACAGTGAGACCTCACGCGAGTGCTGCTTGCGACGGGTGTGGCCTCGCGTGCGTGGTCGGGCGCGGCCTCGTCAGCAGCCAGGTAGACTCAAACGGGCTTGTGCTGGAGCAGCCGCGGCGGAGGGACGGGGTGCCACGGCGGCGCGGGCGGGGCTTCGGCAGCGCGCTGGCGGGCTCCGGCGAGCAGCGGTCTGGCGTGGGGCGGGGCACTCCGGCGTGCGGGGCAGGCGCTCCGGTGAGCGGCGCTCCTTCGCGCGGGGTGGGGCACTTCGACGGGAAAAGGTTCCGGCGGGCTGGGCGGGGCACTCCGGTAAGCGACGCTCTGGCGGGCAAGGGCCACAACAACGGGAGGGCCGAGCAGAGGAAGAAGAACGTCACTGCAGCGTTTCGCACGGAGAAGAAGAAAGATACGAAGAAACAGATAGAATCCGGGTTCAGCGGTTTGGAACCAATGAAACCAACCTGTATCTGGACCTGTACATACGGTTTACTTTGGGCTGGTTCACGGGTAAAACCCGGCTGTAACCAAACCATGTTCAGGGTTATGCAGAACATTGCTCATTGCTTCATAACAGTGAATTACTGTTCTTCATGAATAAGCGGTAACAAGCTTGACTGCAGAACATTGTTCATTGCTTCATAACAGTGAATTACTGTTCTAGAACAATTCGTGCATGAATAAGCGGTAACAAGCTTGACTGCAGAACATTGTTCATTGCTTCATAACAGTGAATTACTGTTCTATTTTGTAGCCGGTCCAGCTACAAACAGTAGTTGGAAAAGTCGAGATACGATTGTAGCACGGAGCAGGGTTTTTTTTACCGACCGGTTTCCGGTAACCGCCGGCCTCCGGTAGCGGTAAACCGGCCCGGTTTACCGGTAACCGGTCGGTAACCGGCCGAATTCAAATTCAAATTCAAACGCTCCTTCAGTTCGGTTCGGGTCCGGTTTACCGGCCGGTTTGGAGCGGTAACCGGCCGGTTTGACCGGTTTACCGCTCGGTTTGAGTTTGGAATTTTCTTTTTTCTTTTTTTTTCAAACTTCTATACGTATAAATAAATACTAAACGAACTCGAATTTGAAAAATTTTTACACCATTGGCTTCTATAAATCATGAACTATTTTTAGGAATTTTTTCAGCATTTTTTGTTTTTTTTCAAATTTTAAATTTGAATTTGGGGGCCTTAACGGGCCGGGACCGGGATTTTTTTTTCTTTTTTTTCAAACTTCTATACGTATAAATAAATACTAAACGAACTCGAATTTGAAAAAATTTTACACCATTGGCTTCTATAAATCATAAACTATTTTTAGGAATTTTTTCAGCATTTTTTTTCAAATTTTAAATTTGAATTTTGGGAATACCTAACCGGACCGGACCGGAACCGGACCGGCCCGGTTAGGGCGGTAACCGCGGTTTACCGCGGTAAACCGAGCGGTATTTTTAACCCTGGCACGGAGTACAACAAAGCTACCAGTCAGCATTGGCAGCCCCTCCACGTTTTGTTGAAGGCAACACGAAACCTCACAGGGAATTGACCTACACCATCCATACTGATTGACATCTCCAGAGTCCAGACCAAAACCGGTTCTGTCCTTGCAATGAAAGTATAATGGTCAAACCACCGCAGCAGCAATGGCACACACCAACAATTCCCTACAAACTCCACACACCAACGAAAAACACAACCATCGGCCATTCCTCCCCAATGGCGCCTCTATCCTCCAGCCACCACCTCCACGCACACAGGCTTGCCTCCACATCCCCACACCACACCCAAAGAAGCCGACCCATAATCCATAACATTATTGCGAGCGCAAAAGAGGATAGCAACATTCCATCAGGATAGGAGGATGGAGGCGTCATGGCCTCGACCAAGCCAGCCAGCGGCAGCGCCCCCATTAAGCTACCCGCCCCCGGCACCTTTCAAAGCGGCTGCTACATTCTGCCCAGACAATCACACCCAAGGCCCAGTTAGGTACGCCGGATCACGATGCCTCCTCCCCCTATCTATCTATCATCCAGAAAAGCGCCCGGACAAGGCGGCCGGCCGGCCACGACACCCCCCATTCCCATCCCACCCCCGTCGTGCAACACGACCCATATGGACGTGTCGGGCGCACTGTGCCGGAATAATCAGGCACCGCCACGTTTCGGAACGCACTTCATTTAAGGTCTTTCCCGCGTTGATACATGGTTTGTTTTCGCAACCAGCGAGGCACACAGACGGACTCTATGCTGCACGGCCACGGCAACGAGTGGGGGTCTGTCTAGCTAGCATTTTCGACTGCAGTGCGTTGCACAGTTACTGGGCGCCGAGCAAAGGGAGGAGGACCATTCGGAGATGGCCTCTCAAAAGCAGTAAAAAGACCACCGAAAGCAGGAAAAGTAGTGTACTTGGGCGCGTAGGAGAACCAGAATTTACACGACACTAGGCGACATAGTTTACGCGTATAGCTGGCTTCCTTCCAAAGGCTCAGGACTGAAACTGAAGGTAGGAGTAAAGATGAGGGGGGAATAGATGGTGAGAAAATGCAGGCACACCTTACTGCAGCCGGGGACCAGCTCCTTGAGCAGCTCCATCCTCGCATTGATCTTCTCGCGTCTCGCCTGATGAGTGGAAATTTTTTTAAAGCCAGAAAAGATAATCAGCTTTTTGATGAGACTGGAGAAGAAGGAGAAGAATGGAAGCGAATAATTAAGTGATTAGCGGCGAAAGCGACCCTGAAAAGGGGTCTACCAGCGACGTCACCGCGTCCTAATCGCCCAATCATTGGCATAAACCCTCACGGCAGACCGAATTTAATCCTCACACGAGGTTGGCTTAAGCTCAGCGAGCGTTGCGATTAGCGGCGCGGCGAGGCGAACTCACCCGCTCGGCGAGGCTATGGCTGTCCGTGGCCTGGCCCCGCCTGGCCCGCACGTGCACGTACGCCGGCTTCTCGTCGTCGCCGTCGCCGCCCGCGGGCTTCTCCTCCGCCGTCTTCCCCTTCTTCGCCGCCTTCCCCTGCGGTCACGGAGCAATCAGAAGTTCAGAACTAAGCTCCGGCGGCGAGGTCCAGAGGAGCGCGTGGAAATGCAGACGCGTGATGTAGTAGCTAGCACTCTACCTTGGAGGCGCGGTCGATGGGTTCCGCCTTGCGCTTGCCAGCGTTAGCGGCGGCGGCGGCGGCGTGAGGGGGCGGTGGAGGCGGGGCTGGGGACGGGGAGGGCGGGGACGGGGACGGGGGCGCGAACGTGGAGAAGCGCGCGGCGCGGTCCACGAGGTGCGGGTCGGAGGGGAAGGTTGGCGCGGGCGCTGCGGCGGGTGCTGGGGCTGGGGCTGGGGCTAGGGCTAGGGCGGGCGGCGGCGCCGTGCGGGGGAGGAGCAGCTCCATGGCCTGCGAGGTGGGGAGGCCCAGCAGCGCCGTGAAGGAGCCTCCGCCTCCGCCTCCGCGGGCGCCCGCGGCGGCGGAGGAGACGGTGGCGGGGGCCAGCGCCGCCTGGATCTCGCCCCCGGCGGCGGCGGCGGTGGGGAGCTCCTGCGGCGGCGAGGCGTGGCGCATTGGCGCTGCGGAGGCGTCCGGGACGAGGGGAACGGCGAAGGGAGGAGGAGGACACGGCAGCGGAGGCGGGGGAAGGGGAGGGTGGCGCCGTTATTTATAGAGGGGCCGGCGCTGAGGCTGAGAGGTGGTGTGCCGCGCCCGCGCGCGCGCGAGCTGCTGCTGCTGCGTTCGCAGTCGCACTCGCTCGCACGACCCCCGCTTCCGCTCGGGTCAAGGAAGAAGATGGGAGAGGAGAGGAAGGCAGGAGGGGTAGTTGGCGTTTTGTTAGACTACCCGCGCTCATGGACCTCTATATTTATTCTCTATATGTTCTAGTTAGCAAGGTTCTCTTCTCTATACTTAATTCTCCCGTACTCATCCATCCTCTATATCATTCTCTATCCACTTTATCCACTGTGAGACTCATTTATAACTTTATCTAAATATATCCGGGTGTGATCTAGTTTTGAAGGATTTATTGAGACGAATTTAATGGTGAAATTAAAATTTAATTTAGATTTTTGGTTTGTGAGTTATAACATTTTTTTGTTTAGCTACTGGAGCCTGTCACTATAGAGTATAGAGTAAGCACAGTACTACTCTAAATATAGAGCGAGAAAAAAGATAGAGTATCGTTTTAGAGTACTAGCAGTTTTTACTCTATATTGGGGCTACGCGCCGCAAACCTTTTTTACCGTGTGGGACCCAGTCGTACTCGTAGACCGGAGACTTTGGACAGTGGCGTGCGCGGGAGGGCGGAGGGTGGACACTGGCGGTGAAACTCTGTTGCTGTTGACCTTTACCATTTCCGGCAGTGCGTGTGGTGGACCGGACCGTGCGGTACCTAAAAAGCCAGCGTAGCGAAGCCGCTCTGGTTGCAGATGGGCGCAGCCGCGCAGGCCAGTAAAAACCAAAACGGAGGTTTCGCCAACTCATCAAAAGCCGGGTCGGGCCGGTCAAAAGTCCGGTTTTCTAGCGGGACGCGGCCCGGGCTTGGACGCTTTGGTAAATGGTAAATGCTGCTGCTCCGTCTCGGAAAGTCGGTCGCTTTGGATCGGTTGGATCAGGTTTGCTCTAGGTCGCACCGGCCAGTGAATTTTGCGACGTTGTGATAGTTATTCGGGCTCGCTAGCGCCCGTTCGGATGGACGAGCCTGATATAAAACATGTTACCAGGATCAGGACATTTCTCTCTCTGTTTCTCATAATTAAATATATTAGATGAAAGTAAAATACATAGACACAAAGGATAGAGAGACTATTTTTTATTTCTTTGAATATTAGTAATTACTATATATAGCTCCCATGTATATATAGTCCTGCTAAGGTCTAAGAGTTTAGTAAGAGCTCACGTACAAACGGATTAGGATTAGGATTCCTCTGTCTCCTTCTCTTCTAGGAAGGATAGAGTCTGTATGTTTTATAACAGAGGTGCCCGCACGCCCGCATCTTCACACCGCTTTGCGCGCCCGCGTAGTTTCGAACGTCACTAGCATTAAGAAGAGGAGAGGAGGGCAACGGATGCCCACCCGACGTTGGGAGGAGGAGACACCGAGCAAAGGCAAGAGGAAGCAAGGGAGATGCAACACCTGATCTACTTTTGAAACATCCAGGGATAACACTTGCAACATATGTCTAAAGGCAGAAGAAACACTTGAAACATGCATCTGAAACACTTGCAAAAACACTTAAAAAATAATTTAAAACCATAGCAAAAATATACGCAACATCCAAATAAAACACTTGCAACATATGTGTAAAACATATACAATATCCAAATAAACATACTTGCAACATACGTCTGGAAAAAGAGATGCAACATTGGGAACAGAAGTTTGCACCATACATATACAACAATTGCAACATACTCCCTACGTCCCACAATAGTCATTATGGGATGCGTGCAGGTCAAACTTTTTCAACTTTGACAGATTTGTAGAAAATGCGTGCAATATTTATATATCCAAATAATTTTATTATGAAAGTATATTCAACGATCTATCTAATGATACTACCTATATATTATAAATATTAATACTCTTATATATATAATTGGTCAAAGTTAAAAGAAAAGCTGACTTCTCGGGAAGAAAAATGACTTCTATTTTAGGACAGAGAGAATATGCAACATCTCAATCTACTTTTGCAACATACGCGTGAAAAAAAATTGCAACATACCCCTAAAACGTCTGAAATACTTAAAACATACGCTTGCAACATACGATGTCATCGCAACATCTCCTTGCTGAGGTTGCACGTCGCGGTGTCCGCAGCGTCGATAGTGGCCATGACCTTCTGGTGGGGAACGACAGCGTTGGCAGCACCTCGGCGGCACCCCAGCATCACCTGGCAGCACCTCGGCACGGGCAGGGGACGGGGCACGACGCGTGGCGAGCGGGTGCGGCGGGGGATGGAGTGCGGCACGGCGATGGAGAGGCGTAGTGCGGGATGGGGTGCGCGGCGGGGAAGACAATAGCAGCGAGCGCACATCGCAACAGCGTGCAATGGGCGAGCATGGGAGGTGATGATATTTTTAGAGAGAGATTAGGACGCGCAGAGAGTAAGCAGACCTGTTGGGCCAGTAGCGCGCAGGCCTGGAAAGCGGCATTCAGAGGGACGGACGCCCACTCTTGAGCATTATCAATAATCTTTTTATTAAAACGTGCCAATCTATAATATTCGGGGTATAGAATTTTGTTCCGGCGGAAAACAAAATGTTACAGGAAACCTATAAGGCCCCGTTTGAATCCTTAGAATTGAATTTATTTTAATAATCATAATTTAGACACAAACTAATTAAGCTAATATGGTTGTATATGAAATATATTTGTATACTAGATATATGCCTATGTGTTGCATCAGGATCATTTTTTTGGACTGAACCTCATTATTACTCGGACGCAGACACGTGAGCTCCGAGGATTTGGTATTACACGCGGATACGTGGATCCGGTCTTTGTATTGGAACCAAGTAGGATGCGGGTGCGTGAGCTCCGTGGAGGATGATTCGTGTCAGATGTGGATACATGAGCAAGAGCGAGATTTGGTCTCGTCGAGTAGATTATTACTTTAAAGTCTTTTTAGGTGTAGAGATTAGTGTTGGCAATATGAGATAGATGATTATGTGTTACATTTCTACCATAGGAGAGCAAGTTAAAGAATGTGTTATAAGTTGCAAAGGTAAAAACATAGCATTATGATCTACAGAATCAATTTTCATCTTCCACCTTGTGAAATATAGGGAGTGGTTGACACTCTAACCGCCCCTTCTCCCTCCTCACTATCTTTCGTTGCCCAAGTGTGCCATCGGAAGCCCGCGTTGTCACACTCTAATTAAAGGACAATGTAGAGTGCATACATCTTATGTGCGCCCCAGGAATAGTCGCACACATAAGCCGACAAATTAACAGAAGTATCATCACTGAGTACATACATAACGTTATTACATCACGTAGTTCTTACATAAACAAACGAAAAAGGTAAATAGCAACTCTCAGGCGTAGGGTCTGATCCACAGGGAAGGACGACTGGTTGACCCAAACCTAGAAATCCTCCGGGAAGTCCTCGTAGAAACTGTCATCTGTTACCCATCCGGGATTTTACCCAAAAACAATATAACAACAAGTGTGAGTACATTCGTACTCCGCAAGTATAGTATGAGAATTCATGAGGCTCAAAAAGGTTAGACACGGTTTACTGCAGTTAGCATTTTTAGTAGATCAACATTTCATTATTAATCATTATTAAGTTATGCTCAAGCTCCCATTTATCCCACATGATCCACTACTAGATTTAAGAAGAAAAAGCTGTAACACTCCGGTGTTACGCAATGCATTTTTGCATAGCAATCATATTGCACCGCATTCATAACATCATTATCATGTGTGATAATTTATATTTTGATTTAAACAAAAGCTGGAAAATAACTATGTGATGAATTATATTAATATGATAATCACATTGCACCAAAAATCTTGCAACTATAAACTTTACATCACTTGTAACTCTAGTTCAAAATTTTGGAGCAGCTAGATGACACAAATTTTGTCAAAACTTGTTCAAAAATAATTATGAAAAATATTCAAAATTATCCCTTATTTTAGCTTTTATTCTGCCATTCAAAATCCATCAAGAATTTTCAGTTGGCCCCTTAATCAAAGTTGTAGAGAATTTAATTTTGAGCAACTTTTATTTTTGGGCCAATTCCATAAAATGTCTTCTTCTTGTTCAAAATGTGGTTTGAAGTTTGAAATGCATTTAAATTTGAAATTGGAAAATCAAAAATCCGGTTTTTCCTTAGCAGGCCGCCGCCTCCTGTTCGGCCCACGGCCAGATCCGGCCCGCGCCGCTCCCGCGCTCGCGCGCGCGTCGCCCCGCCTCGGCCCGGCCCAGCCGGCCCCCTTCTCCCTCCTTCCCGCCCGCGCCCACGCGCGCTGGCGCCCCGGCAGGGCGTGATCGCCGCGTGGCGGCCGCATGCCGGCAGCACCGGCCGGGTGGCGCTCGGTCGCCCCCACCAGCGCGCGCGCTCGCTCCTTAAACCCCCCCCGTAGCGCCTCGCCCTTCCTCCCTCCGCTCAGCCTCCTTGCTCCTTCACCACGCTCGGCTGCAGCGGTTCCGCCTCCGCCACCGCGCGCGCTCGCCGGACGCGCGCGTTCCGACGAACTCCGCTCACCGCAAGCCGCTCCACCTCGCCCCGAGCTTCCTCTCTCTCTAGCGCAACCCGTGCTCACCTCAATCCCCCGCGGTAAGCCCCACAGCCGCACCAATTGCTCGCCGGAGTTCCGGCCGAGCTCACCGTGGTTCTCCGCTCCGTGGAAACCTCCTCTCCGCTCCCTCTTTTCCCTCACTCGAGCAAGCATTCCGTTCGCCTCGTCCTCCCGGTGCTCGGACACCGTCTTCCGTGCCGCCCTGTGGCCGGAGAGACGCTCCCGCCGGTGAGCAGCGCCGCCGAGCCGCCATGGCCGTGGGCAAGCTCGATTTCGAGCCCCTCCGGTCATGCCACTTGTCTCAACGAGACCGCCTCGTCTTGGTGATCACGACGGTGGTGACCTCGTCGCCGGCGACCTCGCCGTCGTCGAGATCCGCGCGGTCAGCGCCCTCCCTTGGCTCGGAGCGGCTGACGCGTGGGGCCCGGTTGACCCGCGGGCCCGCCTGTCTGTCTCTCTTTGCGCGCGCGTGTGCAGGTCGCCGGGTGCACCTAGCAGTTCAGCGGCTGGAGTTTAAAAAGGATTTTCGAAATTGATTTTCAGAAAATGTATAAATGCTTTAGAAAATTTATAACTTGCTCATTTGAGCTCCAAAAATAGTGAAATAAATTTCTATGGACTCTTTGGGACCAGATCTATGATATAAAATTATTGCATGTCAAATTTGAGATACTTTTCTGTAAAGTTTTTAATTAACTAGTGAAATGGCTATTTTCTTGTTAAATGCTTAATAAATCCTAGAAAAGTCAGAAAAATATGATTCCAAATTTATTAATCTTTTTGTGTCATGTACTTTCTAGGGAAATTTTATATCTTGGGTGTTCTGTATAAAAATATGTAGGTGTAGTTCAAATGCTTTCTATTACCAATATTTGTTATTTTTGTTATTTAAATAAATTTGAATAAAACATGCAAGTGATAATTTTTCTATAGTGTTTGTTTAGGGAATAGATAGTAGGAAAATTCCTAAATCTGTTGTTTGATACTTTTCATAATGTAAAGTATTTTAAATATCTATTTTTGGCCTTAGTTTGTTATTTTTGTATAGGCAGTTCTAGTTATCCAAATGCAGTAAAAATCTTGTGTCAAGCTATTCTTGATATTAGTAATCCACTGTAATTTTCTAAGATTTTTCTGAGCTACAAAAATATGTGTTGCTGTTCAACCATAGGACTAATTAGGGTTTCCATTCCTGTTTAATGCAAATATAGTTAGTAAAATATACTTTGGTGTATCTTTGAAGCATCTTGATTGTCAAGTACTCTCGCATGGTAGAAAATAGTGGTAGTAATTTCCGAGTACATGTTCTTGGATGACGTAGACTACCTTGTAGAAGAGTCATAAGTTCCACATACTCCGATAACGTGACATATTCATTACATCGCATGCATTCCGCATCATCATCATCTCATGTCACCTCTGCAATGCATCTATGCATGTTGCACTCATATTTCTGCATCATACAGGATCGCAGGAAGTGGTTCCGACAGTTGTTCCCGAGGACGCAGAGGAACAGCCCGAGGTGACGGAGCCGGAGCCAGCAGAAGCAGAAGAGGAGTCCGGTGAAGAGCTTCCGGAGTGCCCTGACCATCGTCCCAGCTCCTTCGAGCGAGGCAAGCCCCGGAGCATTTCTCCCCCAGTTTATAAATAATTATTTATTAATTTTACTTGATCTGATGCATTAAGTTTAGGAGTTGTTTGCAAACGTTGCTGCATTATACCTTGTTCCACCTTGCCTTACCCGATCCTTGTCACCCTGGTGTCCACGGTCAATAATTGCTTAGCTTGCTTAGACCGGTAGAAGTCGGGTGATTACCTGTCATCCGCGAGCTATAGGGGATTACCTGGTTGTATGTGAAAGAATGTCATGTGAGAATAACTAAGTGTGGAAATAAATTTGAGACCGGGCGGAAGCTTGCAGGGTTCTGGACTATAGTGTCTTCCGTCTGTGTCGGTTAAGGACCGTCCGATGTCGGGCCTCGGGTCATGTTGAACGCATGCCTCACATTTAGCTGGCCGAATAAAGTACCTTTCGATCGCGAAGCCGGGAGATTATTCGGGCCGAGTGGATTGCCCGCAACGCACTGTACCGGAGCAGTAGTGGCAGGAAACGGGGGCGCGATGATAAGGCCAAAGAGCAGTCGGGCGGCCCCCGGGTACATGTGGTTCCTGGCAAGCTCGCGACTTTACCTGAATGGTTGACTCGGTGACCAATACCTCACTTTAGCGGGTGAGTGAGGTTTGTGTGAGGAATAAATTACCAGCTGGTCAATAATCGATTCGAATCGCCATCGTTCACTGGATAGTGAACACTTGACTTGAGTTACTTCATCGTAGTAATATTGATGAAACACTTGGATAGTTATGTGGAAAATGACATGGTAATTATTGTTAATTAACAATGGTAATCCTTGCTTGCTTAATTACATGGTTACTTTAGCATAAGTGCAAACATAGTTGACAGGGGATTAAAGAATTAAAATATTGCATGCTTTTGTAAAGGAATTGATAAGCTAAAGATGCTTTTCTTGCAAATGAGTCAGCTACCCCACCAAAAAGCCTATCATGATCCTTGGTGTCGTTTTATTTTGGTTCTATCGGGTAAGTCTAGCTGAGTACCTTCTCGTACTCAGGGCTTTGTTCCCACTTGTTGCAGATGGACAGATGTACTATGGTTATTGTATCAACTGTCTCTACCCTGTGATGGGCGAAGCCTAGGACCATGGGCAATGGTCACTCACTACTCCTCGCCTGATGCTTTTGTGGGAGATGATCGCGAGCTGGCACTTTATTTTGGAAAGTTGTGTGTGTGTGTGCGCTTTGAACTAATGCTTCCGCTACTTTATTCGAAACTGGTTTGTAATAACTATGCTTAAACTCCGATGTATTTTGTGCCGCGAACTACTATGTAACTTATGAAGCTAATCGCTAAACTTATTACGATCTTGGCTGTGATGTGAAATGGTTTGAAATCCGTCGAGGTTTCACGGACTACCGGGTTATACGGGCTTAAGTTTGGTAAATTGTCCGTTCGTTGGATGATTTTCTTACTTAATCTCGTATAATTGGGCGGTTCTGTTACAGCTGGTATCGGAGCATGGTTTAGCGTAATTACTGTTCATAAGTGTATTTAAACCAAAACTCTGTTTAAAAAGTGTGATTTTGAAACTAAAAGTGTGCCAGTGGTCATATCCTGTATGCCCAGTTAAGGACTCTAGGTGGCTATTTAAGTACTAACTTGGGGTTCTTGCACCATATTTCTTTTTCGTTGCTCATACGGCGTGCTATTGTATGAGTGCCACTTAATTGAGTGGTAATGTATGGATCAGTTACCTCTACGCTTCGGTAAGTGTGAGCTGTGAGAGCATGATCGGATACACCGCCGATCTAGGGAAAGTGCTTATATGATACTTGGATAATTACATGTGCTACACATGTTCTTATGAAGTGTCGCATGTGTGGGTGTTCCGTCCGTTGAGGCGATGCCGTCAATAGGACGATGTGTTTGGGTAGTTACTACCGTTGTACACGCATCTGGGGATTCGTGTAAAGCGTGTAGGTAGATTTACTGCTTTCATGCATTCATGGGGAATGGGCTGAAATGAATTTTCTGCAGGTACATAACAGCGTATCGTGTAGACCGAATTAGTTACGTATATGAGAGATCGTTTGTATGCCACCGAATTCACCGTTAGATGCTTTTATTTCATAAGTTTGTGAGAACGTAAGACTCGTGCATGCATCATATTGTCTGTGCATTACATTCATGACATGCATTCCTCCCCTTATAAAAGGATTATCCCATTTTGATAAAAGTGACCTCAACTAAAATATGTTCTCACCGGGTAATTAAAACTTGTGCTACAGATGGCCTGCACGAAGCAGACTGCCCGTAAGTCCACTGGCGGAAGAGCACCCCGTCGTCAGCTGGCCCCGCGGGAGCACCGCAACACGGACACTTTTCTAAGCGAGTTTGGCATGCCCACCTTGCTTTGGAGAGTGCTCCATGATGTGGGGTACCCAGAGGGACAAGAGCCAGTTTACTCTTGGAGCGAGAGCCAGTTAGCTGAAGATGGACTTGCTGTTGTAGAGATCACCGTCCCTGCTCTGGTGATGCGCCAGAATGGATGGTTGGCATTTGGAGTTCGAAGGACGCACTCCAGTCGAGGGTGCAGAGGGCGCAGCTTTTCGCGTCATCCGAGACATCATGAGCAGATTTCCCAATGAGTTGGCAGCAGCTTTGGCCGGTACTTTCCGAGTATGATCCTCGCGATGCCAATTGGGTACAGCCGCAAGGAAGTGCTCTAGTTAGAGGCCCCAGTGAAGGACGGGCTAGCGACAACCACACCATGAGTGCCATGTATGCAGCCATCCGAGCATATCAAGGTCTGGAGAATACCTATTGGACCTTGACTGGTCTACGCGGTGATGATCGGCTTGAAGCAAGAAAACAGAAGAAGAAGCAAGCACGTGCCATAGCTAGCTTGCAGGAGCAGTTGGCTGACATGAGCTTGCAGCGGGACCGAGCTCTCGAGAGAGGCGAGAGTTCCTTGCAGCAGGTACAGAGGTTGACTCAGGCCAACAGAAATGCAGACCGCCTGATGGAACAGCTAGTACAAGAAAGGAATGAAGCCTGGAACGAGAGGGACCTTCTGAGGCAGAGGGTCGAGGAGTTAGAAGAGTACATGCCAACTTGCATGAAGAGTTCCATGCCCTCTACAATCGGGATGGGCCCGTATGCTCCTCCTATCGCCGCTCAGATGGACATCGACGACGACGCTGCTGCTGAAGGTAGCGATGGCGACGCCTCCGACATCGACGACGGCCCCGAGGAGTAGGATAGTGTCCTACGTTAGTAGCTAGGCTTGACGCGATGGCCTTCTTTTGGTTTCCATGTATCATGTTGTATCCTGTTTGACCTTGAGACTAACGATCTTTGGAGTTTGGTTGTGTATGCGATACCCGAACGCATAAAAGTCCAGTGTGTGTATGCTGGCAACGTGGTTGTATGGAACGTGATGTTGCTTTTGAAGTAACTTAATTGGTGCTGTTGTTTAATTGGAATGAAATTATTGCGCCTCTGTTTTCTTGTATGACTTGTTCTCTCCAATGAATTCAGTATGGCATGATTGTTCATTCGGACACAATTCTACAACTTCACTCAATTGATTGCTTGTTGCTGAAATATGTAGATGGCCAACACTCGTCGTGCTACTTATGAAGCCGCTGAGACTGGTGGCAACGGTGCAGGAGCTGGTGGAAGTGGTGCAAACAACGTCAACCACCAGGAACCACGTCCAGAACCACATTTGCCCCCTCCTCCGCCGCTCACTGCAGAGATGTTCTTCACACAGTTTCTTGGGAGTCAACGCAATACTGAACAGTCACAGAGGAATATGGAAGATTTTCTGCGTACCATCGCTGAAAATGTTCAAAGAGGTAATAATCAAGGTGGTGGCCATGGAGGGAACCAGTACAGCAGTTTCAAGGATTTCATGGATACTAGGCCACCTATTTTCAAGGAAGCAGCAGAGCCACTCGATGCCGAAGAATGGATCAACACTATGGAAGATAAGTTCCGTGTGTTGAGGCTGACAGAAGTTATGAAAACAGAGTATGCTGCACATCAGTTACAAGGACCAGCAGGAATGTGGTGGAAGCATCACCGCACCACTTTTCCTCCCAATGCCCAGATTACCTGGAGGGATTTCACTGAAGCTTTTAAGGGAGTGTATATTCCCCCAGGGTTGGTTGAGATGAAGCTTGGAGAGTTCTTAGCCTTGAATCAGGGTACCAAGACGGTGACCCAGTATCTGCATGCCTTTAATAACTTGTGCCGCTATGCTCCAGACATGGTTGACACAGATGCAAAGAAGATTGCCAGCTTCAAGAGAGGGTTAAGTCCGAAAATGATGAAGCATGTGGGTATCAATACCCGCAACCGATTCAACGACTTTATCAGTGATTGTTTGAAGCAAGAAAAGAACAATAACGCCTACACCGCGTCCAAGAATCGCAAGAGAGTGTTTGAGTCAGGACCATCCCAGTCTAGATGTTGTCACTGCAAATCGTTCATCTTATCGTCCGTCTGCTCCTGGTGCAAGGTTTAGGCCGCCGCAGCATAAAACCCAGAATTTACAAGGGGCCACAGAAACCGTACAAGATGGCAGTGCCGCCAACAAAGACCAACGCAGCTGCAGAACAGAGCAACTTCAAGGGAGCTATAGGGTCTGCTGGTACAGTGAAAGGGCCCTGCTACAACTGTGGTCAGCCAGGCCACTTTTCAAAGTTCTGCCCTTATCCGCCTAAAAAGAAGCAACAGACTTACAATGCTCGTGTGCACCACACCACCATTGATGAAGTTCCTGAGGGAGAGCCTTGTAACTGCTGGTAAGTTTCTTGTGAACCATCACCCTGCAGTTGTTCTTTTTTATTCTGGATCCTCGCATTCTTTTATGAGTCAAGCATTTGCACGGAAGCATGAACAACTATGCACAGAATTGAGTTATGGTTATCGCATAAGTTCAGCAGGAGCTGATGTGTTAACCAATAAGATGGTTAGAGGGGCAACCTTGAGTTAGGTAGTCGGAAGTTTCGAGTGAACCTGGTAGTTATGCCTGGACTAGTTTTGGATGTAATAATAGGAATGAACTGGATGAAAGACTGGGAAGCAGTCATAGATACAAGCAGTCGGATGCTTACCCTTAAAGATCCCCAGGCAGAGGGTACTTTCCTGGTACCATTGCCTAAAAGACAGATCTTGTGAGTGTGACCTGTGCCATGGAAGTTGCTCCTATCCATCAGATCCCAGTAGTGTTGTGAGTTCCCGGATGTGTTTCCAGACGAGTTGCCTGGCCTTCTCCAGATAGAGATGTTGAGTTTGGAATCGAGTTGATCCCCGGGACAGCTCCAATTTCGAGGAGACCTTATCGGATGCCTCCGGATGAGTTAGCTGAGTTGAAGAAACAGTTGAAAGAGTTATTAAAGAAGGGTTTATCCGCCCAAGTAAGTCTGAATGGGGATGTTCTGCCTTGTTCGTGAAGAAAAAGAAAGAAGGTACTCTAAGGATGTGTGTGGATTATCGACCTCTTAATGCTGTAACCATCAAGAATAAATACCCCTTGTCTCATATCGACGTTATGTTTGATCAGTTAGCTAAGGCTAGAGTGTTCTCTAAGATAGACTTAAGGTCTGGGTATCATCAGATAAAGATTAGACCACAAGATGTTCCGAAAACCGCCTTTTCTACCAGATACGGGTTGTACGAGTATCTTGTTATGTCATTTGGACTAACAAATGCTCCTGCATATTTTATGTATCTGATGAATACGGTTTTCATGCCAGAGTTGGACAAGTTTGTAGTTGTCTTCATTGATGACATTCTAGTATACTCTGAAAATGAGAAAGATCATGAAGAGCATCTGAGAATTGTCTTGACCAAGCTGAGAGATCATAAGTTATATGCTAAGTTCAGCAAATGTGAATTTTGGTTGAAGAAAGTTCCTTTCCTCGGTCATATTCTATCTGAGAATGGAGTTTCTGTAGATCGAGTAAAGTGCAAGAGGTTATGGATTGGAAGACTCCAACCACAGTGTCAGAAGTCAGGAGTTTCCTAGGGTTAGCTGGTACTATCGCCGTTTTATCCCAGACTTCTCGAGATTGCCAAGCCAATGACAAGTCTGTTACTGAAAGATCACAAGTTTGTGTGGACAGAGGAGTGTGAGACAGCTTTCCATACCTTGCGGAAACTGTTGACCACTGCTCCAGTTCTTGCACAGCCCGACATCGAGAAACCTTTTGATGTGTTCTGTGACGCATCAAAAACAGGATTAGGGTGTGTGCTGATGCAAGAAAGTAGAGTCATTGCTATATGCCTCCCGGTAGTTGAGAGAAACCATGAATCAATTTTATCCACGAC